>JAKSZP010018582.1:0-147037 GCA_022478985.1 Massospora cicadina | reverse complement strand
AGTGCACCAACCACCCATACCTGGCAGTCCCGCTGGCAACAGGCGTAACTTGAGTACCCCGGGGTGCCCAATTTTATCTTTCTTCATTTTACACACATATTTGGTAATGCCCGTCCCCTGGTCAGCTTGCCTCGGTTAGATAAAAGGGACTTATTTCATTGAATCTGGACATGTGCAGTTGGCAGTTGTGGGGGATTAGAAGTGTAAGCTTAGTGTGAATCACCCTTTGTTCACCCGCTTTAATCAACACTTCCTCTGCTTCATAAAAAGGAGTATCCTCTAAAGCGTGCACTGATTCAGGCAACTTCTTTGTAATTTTGCCCCACCGTTATATAGTTTTTGGATAGAGCGGAGAATGGGTACTCAATTGAGCAAAAGTATTCTTGTTTATTAAGTTCATCATTGGTGGTACCAGAGGGACCTCATAATTGAGCAGGGAGAGATAGTCCTGTCTCAGGTTGATGATCCCATCGTACTCAAGCATAAATTGAGTCCCAATGAGCAGGTCATACGTGTTATTAGACAAGGCCACAGTGGGGGCTTACAGGAAAAGCTTCCCAAATTTGATGGGCAAGGAGGAGTATACCCCAATCTCATAGGTGCTGTTATGACCTGCAGTCCCAAACTCTTGGGTGTATTCTTGGGCCGGGGCCAGCCTAATCTTCTTAATCGGCCTTGTAGAAACAACATTCACATGGGATCTAGTATCAAGGATATCCATGGCTCATACTTTGTTAATAACGATCTCCACCTTGGTTAAGGTGCCACCCAAGGAGGGGGGAAGAGCGAGGACCACTTTTAGATGAAGAGTGGAAGCAAGTCTTTAGGCAGTCTCAGGATATTTGTCTTTAATAGATTTTAGTAAGAGCATGCTGATTGGATTGAATCAGTGAAGCAATGAGCTGGTATGCATCACTGGCAGTATCAATAACTTCTAGACCCCGCAGCACTTGCCAGAGATAAGTTATATATGATATTAGAGCAATATCTACTTTTTTAGGGTTAAACCAATCTGGTACTCTCACTTCAGCTGAGGCTTTTATGACATAGTACCCTACATCTTCACCACTCCCTTTAGATTCATCATCAGAGGGGTTAGATTGCACGCCAGGGAGTCCATAAAGAATGAATCTAGGGTCCTGGCATCCCTTATCGCAGGTTATGTCCTTTTATCGCTCAGTTACCCTTTGAACTGTTAAAGTAGGCGGTTTCATGTTAACGATTCTGGATTAACACTTCTGAATAGCGAGTTGTGGCTCCTTAAGGGGATAGGATTAGCACTATTAATGGATAAAGGAGATAATGAGTGGTATATGACCGCCCTGGGGGTTCGTGACGATCTACCCGCCTTGGGAGGCCTCTCTGGAGAAAGAGGGGAGCATGGCAGAGTTGAAATGACTGTACAAGGTACCTTTTTATACAGATGAGGGAAAGCAGCCTTTCTAGTCACCGTTAGTCTACTCTGGCTATCCTCACATGAAAGAAGGTCATTGGGTTTAAGCTGTATTGAGGGAGCAGGTTTCCACAGAGAGACAGGAATAGAGGAGGCTAAAGGGGTCAGGGTGGACTTTTACCTTGGGGATCCTTGCACATTTTCAGGCTCATGGAAATCAGCCACTGATACCAGAGCCTCCTTTATGTCACGTACTTTCTGGAAAGAATGTTTCATTAAAGACATGTGCATCACCAAAGAGAGGTGGGCCGCTAATCCAGCTAAGATGGCAGCAATGGCGTCGTCAAGAGGTAGCTTTTTTGAAAGAAATAGTGGCTAGGATGCACTATAAAAGCAATCAACAAAGGATGTGATCGCTTCTCCCTTTTGCATGCTGAGGCACAGAAACCTGTTTCCTCCTACATAAACTCTGGGTTGAGCCAAAACTCTTAAATAAGAGCCTCCTTAACTTATGCCCAGGTGCTGAGGGTGGTCATAGTTGGAACCAATACCTATTTGGTCAAGTGACTCAAGCAAGGAAGGATGCATTTAATTTTTTAACAGTCAGTTTTGTCTCCCATAATCAACTTATAGACATGGAGGAAAGAGGAAATGTTACCCACTCCTGGGGTAAACTTATCTCAGAAGGGGTTTTTTGGTACAGCTAGAGCAGCCTAATGGGAGGCTTGGCAAAAGCGCTGTTCTAGTGTTTTATGACTAGACAAAGCACTGGATGATGCTTTTTCAAGGCAACCATCCTGGGTTCAGTATCAGCGGGGATGGTAAGAGTCACTCACCCTAACTCCCTACATTTTTTAATGAGAAAGGTTAAGCTGTACAGGTCCCCCTGTAGTGAGCACCACTTCTTGGAATCCTGGCTGGTTTTTACACTTGCCAGTGCTTTTAGCACAGGATTATAACAATCCAGCAGTAGCAGGAGTCTCAAAGCTCTCAGCGGCTGTTACAGAGGGTTAGTAGAATTAAAATACCAGTTAAATAAAAATAAGAAAGATTTAATAATTTTAATAAGATGTTTAGTTTTTTTCAATTATATTGTTATTTGAAGTGGGGTAAAAGAGAATCCTAATTGTAATGTGCCTCCTTTATTTAAAATAAATTGAAGCTAAAAATGAGAAGGGCAACTAAATTCAGAATAGGTGAGGGGGCTTCTTAATTTTACTAAATGACAATTTATCCTATCGCCTCTCAGGAAAGCCGTATCATATTTTTAGAACTTAGATTTTAGGTGTGAGTTCAACTCTTGGAATGAAACAACCATGTGGCAGCATTTTAATATAATTGCGCCAACCAGCCATCTGGAAAGGGTTGTTTTTCTTAGTGACTTGCACCAAATTTGATCTGTGCTAACTTGAGGTTCCAGAGGGGTCGGCCTATTATGCTACAGGTTTGCATAGACATATAACTTACAAGAGAGCTATTTGGTTTAGAAGTTGGTGTAGAATCATTACCCTGATTTGAGGGATTCCAACGAGAGTCAACCAAGGTTTTTTGTGCAGTACTAGAGGTATTCGCCCTGAAATTACTTTTTACCCCAACTCAAACATGTAAATGTATGACACAGTTCAGTTACAATCAATATAATTTGATTACTGGTGACTAGAAGCCAATGATAATTGAGAATAAAATCTTATCATTAGGTTACTGATGGTTGCGAGAGGATAAAATGCTGAAGATTAATAATGGGAATGTGGCGATATGGTTACAATTCCACCAAGAGTTGCACCGAGCAAATAATGAACAAGGTTATCTGATTCTTGAGTTGTAAGAGTTACCTCAGCGAGAGAGATAACAGTAGTGATAGAGAATGGAAAGGAGATTGTTTTTAGTTGGTAAGCTGCAGTGGACTATTAGCACAAGGTTAATATCAAATGTAAACCCCTTGTTTTGTCAGTGTGAAATTGCTTGAATAATAAAGATTATGTTACCAGAAACACTGCTTCTACTTTATATATTTTAATATCTTCTTTTGAGGAAAAATGATCTTAATATCATTTTTCCATTGTATCAGTGGGATCAACCTCTGTGCAACAGTCCGTTGGATCTTATCTAATCTGCTGGAAGATCAACAGTGATGCTCACTACAAAAAGCCAGTTGATTCAATTTTAAAGCAGCTTGAATACCTGTAACCATGGCAAATCATAACTATCTTTACCACTATCTCGTGGGTTTTGTAACAAATATAGAAGCGACCTTATAGAATCTTCTGACGAGGAACCAGCCCTATACACCATGACTGAGCCATCTGATCTCGCTGACTCTCAAGTGAAATTGCAGTTATCCGCTTATCCAGCCCTCAGGTAAGCACAATATCGACTCTCTATGGATTTCAATGCTTCTTAGCTTAGAAATATTATGAAGTGGCTCCTTTGGGGGTACCAACTTTATGATGAGGACCCCGTTGAGAATTTTATGAGAACGTTCTTTAACCATTGAGATCAGGCTCAGCACTACAAATTGTATATGTACTATCTAGATGTGACTATCATTGGCTTGATGCGCCATCTTGACTCTCATAGGCCAGTAGAGTATTTTGTCACCTATGCCAACCATCTATTTTGCAGCTCCTGCAAGTCCACGCTTGACACAATATTGAAATTGGAGATGTAATGCGGTTTTCTCAAGCACAACAATAAGATGATTGTCTGTTGCTGGAATGCCTCGAGCAGACATTCTCAGATATGAGGAGGCACTTGTCCAAGTACACACCTATGTTGCTGACGCCCACAGTCAGATGGATCAGCTCATACCCCAGTAAAAATCAGGAGCTACCCCATGTTTTGGAAGAGCTTCTTAACCGGAGAAGCCTCACGCTCAACTGGATTAGGGATGTGACTACATTAGGATGGAACACGAATGATTCATGCTAGAAATGATTGAATGGGTGTCAGGCATCAACTCCACTATGAGTTGCATCAGGGACCGCATTACCCTGTTGGAGCGGCGCATCACTGACCAAGCCAACTCCATTGCAATTGTTATTAGTCAGCTGAGAAGTGAATGTATCAACCACCATGCCACTAAACATTCTGGAGCTTCATTTCTCATTCCACAAGATATGGGCAGTTGTTGGATTAATAGCTCATCTGAGGGCTTAAAAAATGCCAGTTGAGGATGGACTGTGACCCTTCCATTTGTCATTTCAGTGGAATATGTTGATCTCATGGTTATTATAGAAAATTTGCATTGATCAAATTAGGAGCCCCTTTGAGAATGAGATGCCTTAGTAAGTCAACTAGATGATGCCGCTTGTAAAGCTCATGACAGAGGATGCCAGAATTCCAGGTTGCAAGGAACTCTTGAAAATGTAGTTGAGCATCTTCATAATCTTGAACAAAAACTGGTTGCAGAGAAGAAATTATGCTAGGATTTACAGAGAGAGGTCGATGAGCTAGACAGGATGCCAAGGAAGGGCGCTGTCAGTGTGGTTCAGTTAAAATGGAATGAACCTTGGAGGAATTTTTTTACTGATCAGGGAGGTGAAGAAAGTTGAGTTGTGGATAGTTTCAACTTGGGGATGCATATTATGGGTCTGTGAGTGAGCTACCCCCAGTTGTCACTGTTATTCTGGCTGAAGGGGTTACCATTCCTTGAAGGACTATGGCGGAACCAAATTCTGTCCCACGCCTCACTTATACTCCCTATGTGGGGAGTATGTTTGCCATGCTGAAGACCGCCAAATTCAAACCTGGAAACCACAGCCCAGATTGAGAAAAGAATGTGTGCATCAAAAAGTTGCCTCTGTTTAATTGGGGAGGCAATATGCATGGGTCCTTCAAGCAGTTCAAGTTTGCTGTCAAAGGAGTTTCAGATTGCCATAAGGCAAAGCAGCTAATCTCCACCTTAGATTTAAAAAGCGCTTACCAGATCACCTGTTACCTGTAGGATAGCTCTGTGAACTACGAGGAGGTCAAGGATACGGTGCTATGCTTGTTAAAAGGGCTAAAAAATGGAGAAACAAAAAGGCATCTGAATATCAGGTTTCAGTGGAATGAAACCCTTTTGGCATTCGCTGAACACTTCAACTAAAAAGAGCATGTGCTAGAAGGGGCAGGAACACTGGAAGAGGCGGAAGTCAGTATTGATATGACCGCCGCTGTGAAACCCCAACTGGGGATTCTACAATGTGATGGCTCCAATTCTACAAGGGGATATTCCCCTACTGCGGATTGTCAACTACCTGTGCTGATTGGCCGCCACGTTCAACCTGGCCAATGGGGACTGGAAACCACCAGTGACTGTCACAGGAGCTTCAATCCTACACTTGAGGGCTGTGGAAGAGGTAGTGTCTGACAAAATAGGAAAGTTGCTGGAGCAGGGTATGGCCAAGCCATCTAAAAGTCCTTGGGTTGCTCCTGTGTCATCCTTTAAAAGAGAAGGATATCACTAACTGGGTAGTGTTCAATTATTGAAAACTTAATAGCATCACTAAAAAGGATTTTTATCTGCTGCCCCAAATTGATGATACCTTAGATTGTTTGGGAAATGCTCAAAATTTTTCAGCTATGGACCTGATCTTGGGGTACTGGTAGATTGTATCACAGCTAGTGAATATTTTCTGAAATTAACTGCCCCTCCAAAACTAAAATCAACAAGCCCTCGGAGCAAAGACAAGAACTTATAAGGGCCACTGATGACCTCTCTAAAGTCATTGACAGAAAATGGGTTCTGGATTTTCCAGCCAGGGCTGAGGAAAACGGCCCATCTGAGGCAAAAACCTGGCGGGAATCGAACCTAAAATCTGAAAAATTACATGATATGAGGTTATGGAATTTAGCAGAAATTGTAAAATTTTGTTTTTGTTAAAGAACAAATAATTTGCAGCTTGGATCGGATTTTGATAAACATTTAGAAACTTCATGAATTATTCTCCTTTAAATATTGTCCCGAGCTGAGAAAGGCTTAGCTTTTGTCAGATATTCTGATCAATTTACTAAAGTTTAGGAATTTTTGGGCAAGTTTACTTATTTTTTAGTTATTTTCAAAAAATAAACCTCTCGGAAGTTTCGCAATTGCTAGAGTCTATTTTCCACTCTGGTTTGCCTCTACTGCTGTAAGTGAAGCCCTTCGCCCACTCCACCGCCTACTCCACTGGCTCTGCCACTTCCTATTTCACCGCCCTTTGTCCTAGATTTTACGCCACCCTTCCCAGCTCCCAGGGCCTCTTATCCCTGATGGTTGTGGCCAGTTTGGTGTGCGTTTTGCTCCACAGATTTATATGAAAAATAATAATGACCGTTTAGGAAGTCTCTTCATTTTGTTGGGTCTTTGGTCTTGTTGTCACACCTTTGGCCTGAACCTTACCCTTCAGCGACTTCCTGCGCTCCAGTTTAATTGACATATTGAGATGCCATGGCGGAACGAGAAAAAAATAGTATGATCACCTCCAAAGGGCTATTACAGACCATTCTTTAGCCGCAAGGTCTATGTAACGCCTAGCTATATTTCAAATGGTGATGGACACTATTCTGGGTGATCTCAAACTGTCATGTGCCCTTGTCTAACTAGATGACATTAAAGTTTTCTCACAAATGTTTTCATAGCACCTAGATCACCTAGAGGATTTATTTTGCTGGCTCATGGAGGCTAACATTAAAATTAAGCCTTACAAATGCCATTTTTTCAATAAAAACTAGTTTATCTCAGTTTTGTAGTGTATGCCGTGGTCTTTGACAAAAACCAGCTAAGGTATAAGCTATCAGGAAGATGACCAATTTATATAAAAAATGAGATATCCAAGTCTTTTTGGGAATGGTTTGGCACTATTGCCAGTTTATTCCCAATTTTAGCTGTATTGGGCCCCACTCTTTGAGCTTTTGAAAGAGGACGCCACTTTCAAGTGGACAGAATAATGTCAGAGCGCTTTGACGCTCATCAAATGGCACTGATAAGCACTCCGATGCTGCAGTATCTGAACTTCAAGAAAGAGTTTATAATTCATATAGACGCTTATCTTTCTGCTGTGGGAGCAGTCTTGTTGCAGCAGGACAGCAATAGGGTGGAGCATTTTGTCGCACATTGCAGCTAATTTTTAAACTGTCCTAAGCGGAAATTTATGGTGACTGAATGGGGTGCCTAGCATTAATTTATGCAAACAGACAATTTGGGTATATCTTCATAGAGTAAAGTTAAAGTTGTAATTGATCACACTTTGTTAAATTGGCTATAAAATCTTCAGGATCCAGAGGGCCACCTCGCACAGTAGGCGCTCAAGCTGCAAGTGTATGATTTAGAGATAATAAACTGGCTAAGAGCTAAACAGCAGAACTATGAATGTCTATCATGATTACCAACCGTCGCTATCACAGTGGATCTCGCTGACATAATGTATAAGAAAAGGATTGGTGGTTAAATATGCTGATGAGTCACCTTAAATCATTTAGGTGCTGGAAAGGATGAGGATGTATACATTCTTGAAGGACGGTGAGCTGTTTAAAAAGGTTATTGGAGTCACGATGAGTTTTTTGAAGCCCTTTTCCTGACTGGGTTTTACCTTGGATGAACACAAGGCGGTAAGGCATAGAGGACTATAAAAACGTTATAATTCCTCAAGCCGCGATATTACTGGGAAAGTATGCACTTTTACGTGCTGAAAATGATTACCTGTTGTCAGCAATGCCAATTAGAATTACCCTTTCACAGAAGAACTACTTATCTTCTGGTTAACCTTGTTTTGCTTGGCATACGGTATCCATTGACGTTGCTTGGCCTATCCAATGGGCACAAATTACTTCAAGTACATCATGGTAGTGATAGATCATTTAAAATGGTGGTTAAAAGCGCGAGAAATCAGCATTATGGGGAATGTAACTGCTGCCAAGTTCATAATGGAGTGTGTCATCCAACAGCATGGCTGCCCGCAGTTCATACTCTCAAACTATGGAACTAACTTCACCTCCCAAGTCCTTCCTAAGCTGAATGAATTGATGCAATCTGTGGGGTGCTAACTACTAAATACCATATGGAATCTGGTGGACCATTGAACGGGTTAATGGAACTTTAGTAAATAAATTTTAAAAACTTGTGAGGGATTGACGAATCTGACTGAAAACCCCTCTCTTCACTGTAGTTTTTGCATATAACATCATCTATAACTTGGCGATGGAAAAGAGTCTGTTCCAGTTACTCTATGGCAGACACCAGCTCTGCCTCCTCTACTTTACTCTTTGTTTAGAGGATACTGGTGGAAAGGACCCCAATTCTATCTGATGAATTTGACGTCTACACTTTTTAGCTTCAGAATGAAGCATACTTGATCATCTTGTCCAAAAAAATTACTGAGTATGATCCCGATCAATGATGACTTAGCGGACTGCCACAGTTCACAACAGGAGAGCGTGTCTCATTCCATGATCAGCATGAATTTTTTCAGCGGAATAAGCTAGCTAGCATCTGTATCAGACCCTTTGAGATAATAGAAAAAACGTGCACTTAGACTACACAATTAAGGACCCAGAGAGCAGTCAGATTATCACCCAAGTGCACACTAAGTTCTTCTAAACATACAAATATAAGTGAATCACCTAGAAGGACTCATACACCATTGGCAGAATTAAAAATGTTGCTTTCAGATATAGGCGAGGTCCCTCCAGATTGGTTAGCAGAGGGTGAGATGTAGGCGACGTATTGGAGGAATACCATATGGCTACCAGGGGAAATGCCATAAAATAAACCAGATGGTTTCCTACCAAAGCTAAATACTAGGATCCAATTAGCTTTGATAATGATAGTCAAGCAATTGAAGAATAATTCACCAGATCTGGTTGCCTGGTAAAGCAGTTTGGTTACAATTGGTATGATTTGATTTCCAATGACTAGAAGCAAAGATAATCGAGTGTAGGTTTTATTACCAAGTTAATAATGGTTTTTACAAATCAAATGCCAAAAATTATTAATGTGAAATGTGGCAACATGATTACAATTTCACCAAGAGTTGCACCTGGTGAATAGTGAGTGGGATTACCTGCTTGGTTATAGTTGTAGGTTGACCTCAGAAAAAGGATAAACAGTAGTGACATAGTTTGGAAAGGGGATCACTTTTAGCTGGAAAATTCAGTGGACTCTTCAGTAAGAAGTGGATATCTGGTGTAGACCACTTAGTTTTATTAGTGTGAAGCTGCTTTTTATGAATATATATTGTGTTCACAAAAAACTTTGCTTTTACTTTATATATTTATTATCTTCGTTTGAGGAATGGTTTCTTCATATAATCCTTACGTTGTATCAGTGGGTTCAACCTCTGTGCAACTGTCCGTTGGATCTTATCTAATATTCCAGAAGATCAAAAACTCAATTCTGTTGCTCTTTGATAGGCTTAAAGAACTTCACTGTTTATTGATTTTTGAAATGAATGGCCTTAAAAGTTTGATTAGGGGCTTTGAAGGTAGCATCTAATATCTTTAGATGATCCACCATCTGGGATTTGGACTCTGTGTCGTTAGCACTGAAGCCATCATATGATGGAAATTTTGGCAGGTCTAAAGCACCGGTTGCATTATGATTAATATGTCAAAATCTTATAATATTTTCACACTGGCCAGGATTAGTGATTCATGTGTGAATTGGTCAGAGAAAGATGCTAGTTTTTCATCCTTTTGGAATTGAATACCTATAAGTTCCTGCTTGCAGTTGGACACCTACGTAAGGCTTTTAAAATATATCATATTGGCTTCCTTGGCTTCATTATAAGTCTAATTGACCTCGTTCAGATGGGGCAACATCAGATTCTGGCAATTGGTGTTCAGGCAGTTCATTACGGTCACTTACTTTTGTCAGTCACTAAATCCAAACATCATTATTTTAAATAATCAAAAAACACAGGGGCGTTGCCCCAGTAAAATGTAGCAATTTTGGGGTACTCCAAAATTCATTGGTGGCTTCACTGGAAGGTGATTTCTACCCAATGACTCTATTAAACAGAAAATTCTTCAGGAGTCATCTCTAAAATTGAACTGAATGATCTAGGCATATTTCTTGATGGTTGAATCTTACCAATTGGAGTTTTATGAATATTGTTGTCAGTTTTGTCCACCTCCATTTTTGCACAATCACATTTGTGATTCACCAGTTCCACTATGCACTCTAAAATGTGTGCCATAACTTTGTTAATCCAGTGTAAGCATTCTCAAACCGCTTCTAACTCTGTATTCTGAAGTAATACTGTCAGGATTTGAGATGAAAAACAAATCAATTTCCCACTTCCAAAGTGAGACACAGTGAATCAACTCTTGCCTAAGCCAAACAGAACCTTATCTTAATGGCACCAATCCCAAACTCAGGCAGGAATCCACCTGCATTTGAGGATCAATGGAGATGACTTCAGGAGTCTCATCCCCACTTCCTGAGTCACATGAGGCAGAGTTTCCACCAATCTGGTCATAGGGGCAGCAAAATACAATGAGGGTGCCAAACAGGTGGTCAATATGGAAGGACAATAAAGATCCTGAACAGATGGGGCTACAAAGATACTTGAGGTACCTTGTCCCTATGCACCCTATACATATTAATACGTTTTAGTCTAATAAATTGTTTGATATTCAATCCATCCTTCCATTTTCTTTATGACCTCCACTCACTTAATTGGCTCAGTTTAAATCCTGGTATGACCCTTTTTGCAAATTTTCAGCTTTGAGCCCATCTTCAGACCTCAGCAACAGTCCAAAGAACTGTAACTCCAAAAAACGTGGTGCTCACTACAGGGGGGCTCTGAGCTGTCCTAAGTAAAAACGTCTATCACAAACAATGGAGAATAATAGCAGCCCTGAAGATCAATCTACTGGTCAGTTGAGAAGTGTTGCTCAATGGGTTAGTACCTCGCAATATGCAGTACCACCCTCACAGCCTGAGAGGTTAGCATTCTGGGCCACATTCCAGTACTCCCTGCCCTCTATTGATGGAGGTCAGTACCAACTTCAGTACAAGAACCTTAATGATGTTGTCCAAAAATTGATAAATGGCATCTACTCCGTGGGTGCTTACTCCAGCCACTCTCGCGCTTCTTCCATTCCCTCTACCATGCAGGACCTATATGCCTCAGCCCATCTGCCAGCAGGAGAACTTGCCCTGGGTTCCAAACGCTACCTTTTCAACTTTGTTCACCCAGCTATTCATCACCTACTCCATCTAGTTGGGTTGCACCATCAAGAAGTCTCCCAACAACTGGGGCTCATCCAGGCCTTAAACTCTCAAGTCGTTGATTTCTACAACGCAGCCTCCTCCTTAGTCCATGACAACTGTGCGGACATCATTGATAACTGACAGTTGATCAACAAGGTCCGAGATTAAATTGTGGTGTTAGATAGCAGGATCTCTGGCTATCTTGAGGACCAGCTGCTTCAGAACGTATAACTTCTTGAGGAAACTTGGAATCAGCACCTCCTCCAAGTCGAGGATCTGGTATGGATCCTGCAATAACACTATCAGGAGTTGGCCTCTCGTGACTGCTCCTCCAGGAGTGAAGGTCCTGAAGGGCCTAGGGTGCCTGAAGGCCTCAAAGGGCGTGAGGGACCCAAAGGACCAGAGGGTCCCTGTGGACCTATAGGGCCCCCAGATCCCTCAGCACTCACCCCTGATGGCCCTAAAGACCCATGGCGGAAGGATGGGATAACAGCCTTGGCTGCCCTATATAATTAAATTTGGAACGTTGCTCAGGAATACAAACTTTGAGTGGATGGAGTCACCCTCAACCCTAGAATCTCCATTGAGGCACTGTCAGACGAAATGAACAACTTCAATGCCTTCACCAAGCTTACCAATACTCGCATCTCTCAGCTTGAAAAAATTTGTCAAGGGGTTGAAACTCATTTGACCACCCTTGAGAGCAAGCTTCACCTTCAGGGCGCTGACATTTACTCTTTAAAAGAGCATGTTGCAAATAAGGCTTTAGTTTCCTCTCCAAACAAAATTGGGATGATATCCAAGAGGATCTTGAGGGCCTACAGTAACAGCTAGACCAACAGGCCCCCTGTGACTATGCGGAGACTGAGATCTCAGAGCCAGAGCACATCCCTTGTGTTAGCACCCTCTCCACTCCTCTTGTAGCTAAATTTAAACCTAGTTTTAAAGAAAGGTTTACCCCGGCTGGGAGAGAGCATTGCCTCTTTCCTGTACGCATAGGAGAGTTCCATGGAGGAAGCCACCAACCATCAGAAGTTAGAGCATATCCACTCCTGCCTAGATATTACTGTCTAGAAGAATAAGACCCCCAATTTGAAGGAGCGCAACATCTGGGAACAGGTCCATACAGCCTTAATCCATGAGTTTAGCAGCAATCAAACCCTGGTCAATCAAAAACAAGCGTTCATGATTATCCGACTGGATAAAGGTGAAAGCCCCATGGAGTTTATCAGCCGTTTTTATGCCCAAGCACAACCCTTATTCAGTACCAATTGTATCACCCTATGATGCTATTACCGCTGTCATTTCTGCATTGGGATCCTACCCTTATGTTCAAATTCATATGATTGTACAGAAGAATGGGTCTACCAGTATCTGGGAAATCAAGGAATACTTGACGAGATCCCTGCGTCAAAACTACACTTTAGGGCTACATCTACAGGTCCCTATAACTTTCCTAAAGTCCATGTGGTTGAAAACAAGAATCCTTAACCTCGATGCACTCACTGTAACAGTTTCAGACACAGTGCTAAGACCTGTTGGAAACAACTTGCCAAGGAGATAAGAAAAGGGTCTTTAGCATGAAGGACGAGGAGCTTCATGCTGAAATCTTGACCCCAACTCAAGAATCCTTCATAGCCTTGAACAAACCTGATGCTAATTGTACCTTGAGAAGAAGTTTTGGTATCCAATGGTAATAAAAAATTGATACTGCTTACTCTTCTTCCAATGACTCTCCCATGTTTCTCATGCTACCACCCCAGTTCAGAAGTCTGGTTACCTATGTTGCAGTTCAAGTTCATAAAACCCAGTTCTTGCCATAGTCAATAGTGGCTCCCCATGAACGTCATATCATCCAAGTTAATGAAGCGCATCAAGATCGTTTTATATTTGCCACACTATATGGAGTATAGTATGGCTGAACCACAATGCACCAAATCTATAGGGGCTTATTCCTCTCTACCAGTATGGTTTGGAAATATTGCTGTAAACACCCCAGATGTTGCGCTAGATAACCCTAGCTATGACCTGCTCCTTGGGACTCAGTTCCTTTGAGACTATTTGGCAGTACTACATTATGATGGTGGCCTTCTATCCCTGCTAGGGCATTAGGTCCCTATGATCTTTGAAACCTCTTGTGACTCTAAGACAGAGGTCAAAGGCTGAGCCTGTTTACTGGAGAGTGAAGGCCAAATCAATTTGCTCAAATATCACATTAGGAGCTCACAAGTACGATTACCCCCTCCTGATTATGATTGGCAAGAGGGCATGCCAATCTACTTACCTAGGGCGACTACAATACTTCCAAAGTCCCAAGTCATTGCCAACACCTGAGTCCATGTTAACATTCCCTCTGGATACCTATTGGAAATCTAAGGCCTAGAAAACCCGTCCACAAAAGAGGTGCTAACCTGCCCGAAGATCCTAGATCCAGCTTATGCCAGATCTATATCAGTGTTGTTGGCCAACCTTACTGAAAAACCCGAAAATAGCAGGTCCAACCAGTCCCGCCGCCTATGTCCGCCTTCTACCAGTGGAGGCTATTGATGATGTCCAAAGTTTTGGGGACTTAAGGGATTTTGGCTTGGAGATGCCTTCATCGGTTAGCCTGGTCAACACCAGTATTGGAAAGAACCTCTCGGATGACCAACATAACAAGGTTCAAGAGTTTTTGGAGAAGTATTCAGGCCTATTTTTGGCCTCGACCTAAAACTTTGGAAGAATGTTGGAGTCCTACATCACGTGGAAACTGGGGACGCTCCCCCTTCTGGTCCCAACCTTACCAAAAAGTAAGGTTAAAGAGGCCCAGGTAACGGTGGAACTCAAACAACTACTTGATGCCAGACTCCTAGTATCATCAGCAGCCCTTGGGCCTCTCCTATTCTGCTGGTTCAGAAGAAGGACAGCAGCCACTGGGTGGTGATGGACTACCAGCAACTAAACTCCATTACCAAGAAGGACAGTTATCCTTTACCCCTGAATTAATAACTTCCTCCATCAGCTTTCCAGATTGCAGTACTTTTCTGCCATGGACCTTGCCAGCGGATATTGTCAAGTTAAGCTCACCTCTGAAAATTGAGCCATGTGCGCTCTCATAGCCAATGATGGACTATTTGAGACTATAAGGATGCCACAGGGCCTTTGTAACGTCCCAGCCACTTTACAACGTGCCATGGACGGGATCCTTGGAGACTTGAAGCTTTCATGCATCCTCGTTTACCTAGATGACATTACTGTTTTCTCATTAACCTTTAATGGACACATCGAGCATCTCAGGGAAGTCTTCAATTGGCTCTGAAAATCTTCTATAAAGCTTAAACCTTTAAATACTCCTTCTTACAATCTGAACTGGAGTTTATGGGACACAAAGTTTCCAAGGATGGCATCCAGCCTATATTGGACAAAGTTGACACCATAAAGAGAATGTCACGCCCCCAAAGCTTAAGGGATATCCAGGTGTTCCTAGGCATGATAGGCTATTATTGTCAGTTTATCCTCCAGTTTGCCGACCTAGCTGAGCCACTATTATACCTCCTGAAGAAGAATGTGCTGTTTGAATGGTGGCCTGAGCTAGAACAGGCTTTATATTCCTTGAGAACTGCTCTAATGTACTAAACCCATTCTAGTCAACCCATGTTTTGATCAACCCTTCTTGTTGTTTACAGATGCAAGTGATGTTGCCGTCAGGGCTATCTAATCCCAACATGATGAAAATCAAGTCAACCATCCCATGGCCTATTTTAGTAAGACACTAAGTAAAGCTGAACGGAACTACAGTGTTACTGAGAGGGAGTGCCTGGCTTCCTTGATAGCCATCAAACTTTTTTGGCCTTATCTCTATGGTACTCACTTTACCATTATTACAAACTATTCCTCACTCCGGTGGCTCCAGAAAATGAAGGACTCAGATGGCCAATTAGCCAGATGGGCCTTACGACTGCAGAGCTATGATTTCACCATTGTCCATCATGCAGGTGCGATTCACCAAAATGCTGATGGCCTCTACAGGATGCCAGTGCTAGCAACTTTGACCCTGGTATAAATCAGCGATATTCAAGAGATACGCTGAAGGATTTTGCACAGAATTCGACCCACTGAGCAATTAGGTCCAATGATATGATGATCGTTGTCCTCAACACAACAGAATAAACTTTTAAATAAATAAATATGGAGCACTCGCTCCCTCAACTCTCTTTTATTTAATATTCAACACAGCAGATTCTTGCTGTTACACTCACTCTAAAACTTCTAACAACTAACTTCCTTGATCATCTCTTCTCATCTATATTGTAGCAACTTCAGTTGCTACTCTTTCATGGCTTAGTAATCTGATTCTACATATCTCATTGGTTCCATCAATTCTTCAAGTTAATTTCATGAACGCCTAATTTGAGGCGATTTCCCAACAATCCAATATCGCCTCACCTAGAGGCGCTTGATTATTTATTATTTTTAAACTCAGCAGATCATATCCATTCCGCCATCATGACTTAGGGCTTATCGTCCAGTCATATCAGAATCATGACATTACCCCCACCTTTGACTGGATGATAAGCTCCTATTGCTTATATGCACGGAGGAACTTTGCATGCACTCAGTTGATGATTAGACCGCAAGCAGGGTCCTTGATAGTATATGTGTCAACCTCATTTCTTCAATGACTTCAAACGGACCAAGCCATATACTAGCCAGCTTGTGTTTCTGCCCAACCCATGCTGGCCGTAGAAGAGAACCATTTCACCTTCCTTAAACTGCGCTAACCCAATTCAACATACCTGATCAGCGGCCTGATTCCTGATCTTCTTGGATAGGCTGAAGGAATATGCTTCAGTTTGTAATTTGATCAAAGTGTTTGCCAGGTTAATCAAATAGTGGTGGGGTTCCATTCCGCTGGTGTCTTCTACACAAATAAAGTAACGTCGGAAGAGCTGGGTGTTGGCCATATAGTAGTTGAAAGGGTCTCTTCCCCATGGTGGAATGGTAACTAATTTTATAGGCGAACATGGCAATGGAAAGGAGAGAGCTCCAATCGGAAGGTCAATCTGTTACTAATTTTCATAAGATATTCACCAGAGTCACATTCACCTGTTTGACCATTCCATTGGACTTTGGGTGGTATGGGGTCGTCAGAACCCCGCAGATTCCCATAAGCTCATTCAGTTTGGGGAGGATGTGCAAAGTGAAATTGGTTCCATTGTCAGTGATAATAAACTGAGGGCAGCCATGTCGCTGAATAATGCATTCCATCACGAATCTGGCCGCAGTAACCACCCCTAAGTCTCGTATCACCCTCACTTTGACCCACCAGGTCAAGTGGTCAATAGCCAAGTTAATGTACTTACACCGGTTGGCTCCTGTTGGCAAGGGACCAATGACATCAAGGGAAACTGTGTGCCAAGCGAAATGTGGTTTCACTACCCGGTATAAAGTCTTATGGCGGAATGGCTTCTCCACTTGACACTGATGGCAACAGGAAATAGTTTCAAGCACATTAAAGCTCATACTTTCCCAATAGTACCGGGGGCGCAACAACTCATAGTTTTATGCACCCCACCATGTCTGACTGCCTTATGCGCACTCATAATGATTCCCAGCCATGCTGAGGGTTGCAGAAAATTCACCGTGGAATTGCAAATTCGCTTGTACAGTTCCCCATTCCATTGAAAAGTATTCATTAGCATCTCATTTAATGCTTTGATCACTTAAAGTGGCTCATTGTCTTACTTTCCACTGAGCATCTTGTAATACATCACTCCACTGAGGTCCGCCATCACCTCAACAGTTGGCAATCGAGATAAACGGTCAGCGTTCTGATGCTTTGCTCCTGGCCAATGAAGGATCTTAAAAAATAAGCCTGCAACTTAAAAACCCATCGAGCTAAACAGCCTTCAGGCTCTTTGAGGTTCTGCAACCAGTGTAATGACATGTGGTCAGTCATGACCTTGAACTTTACCCCATGAAGATGGACTCTGAATTGCTTATACGCGTAGATCACTGCTAAGCACTCTCACTAGGTCACAGTATAATTACGTTCATGGCTATTCAGGCTTCAGCTGCAGTACGCCACTGGATGCTCCTCCCCTTCATCATCCTTTTGTGACAAAACTGCCCCCACAGCGGAAAGAGATGCATTATCTGTACAATAGATTTGTTTTTGAAATTTGGGTATCATAACATGGGCGCACTAATTAGTGTCATTTAAAGTGTATTAAAGGCGCATTGGCGCCATTCCGTCCATCTGAACATGGCATCCTTCTTTAGAAGCTCAAACAGCGGACCTCCAATGCAACTGAAATTGGGTATGAAGCATCGGTAATAACCCACCATCCCCAAAAACGCCGGTATGTCCCGCTTACTAGCTGGCTTAGTCATCTTCTGAATAGCTTTCACCTTGTCTGGTTGGGGTCATAGCCTGGTCGCATCTACCACAAAACTAAGGTACTCTAACTGATCCTTGAAGAAGTGACATTTCCTGGGCTTGATCTTGATATTGGCCCCAGCCAGTCGGCGAAATACCTCTTCCAGATGAGTAAGGTGCTCAGTGAATGTGCAAGAGAAGACGTTAATATCGTTGAGGTACACAAGTACACATGACAGCTTCAGATCACTCAGAATGGTGTATTGCTCGTTGGAATGTAGTCAGGGCATTACATAGCCCTTGCAGCATGCGAGTTGGTTGGAAAAACCCTTTGGATTTTATTATGGCACATTTTTCTTGTTCCGCCAAAGGCAACTCAATTTGCCAATAACCAGATATCAAATTCATTGCTGAGAAATAGCCAGCTCCACCTAACCAATCCAGAGCATCATCAATCCGCGGCAGAGGATATGAGTCTTTTTTGTGACACTATTGAGCTTCTGGTAGTTGATTACTACATGGTTAGTACCATCCTTCTTCTTAACAATTAAGACAGGTGAAGCCCACGGATTCTTAGATGGTTCGAGCATTCCCTGCACTAATAGCTGGTCAATCTCCGCATTGATGACTTCTTCAGCTGCCCTTGATTGGTGGATTGGCTGAGACCTAATGGGGGATGATCCCCAGTGTCCAGCTGATGAACAACCCCCCAGGCGCACCTTAAATTAGTAATTGTTAACAGCAAAGATCTCTTTGTACTTTTAAAATAAGGAAACCACTTGATCTTTGGTCTTCCATTAACCCCATTAAATTTTCACACGGCACAAATTCCATTACGCCGGGCTGTGTTTCACTGGGCAGGCCAAATTCATCCAACAAACCAAACTCATGAACCTGGAGGACCTCTTCAACTGGGATGAAATGTAAGTACGCCACTATTTAGTGTTGATGGATTTTAGTTGGTTTACTCTGAAGATTTGCTACTAAGACCTTAATCTCCCCATGTCCTGAAGTATAATGCATGGGGCCACGTGGGGCTCAAGCTGTGATTGCTGATAAGGCCCAATGACCTCCCCATAAAGCCCAGCAGGCACTTCAACCTCTAACTCAGTATTTATGTTTACTTGGTGTCCAGAGGGAATAGATATAGGGTCCTCAGCTCTAAGTGGTAGCCCTTGATATTCATAAATTTTATGGGGAAGAGCCCGTGTCTTGCGCTTAAGTTGATGATAGCAAACTGAAACCACCCCATCACCATATGCAAGGTCAATGTGACTCAAGTGTACCAGATCTTTTGTCATTCCGCTGGAGGTAAAGTAGATTGGGATACGCTGCCCCATAATTTCAAATGTCTCTGTGGTCATATCAACAATGACCCCAAAGTGGCGCATAAAAGCAGTTCCAATTAAAATGTCATAGTTATCGTTTGGTAACACTATGGCTGGGGCTACAATGACAATTGACCCAAATCGCAAAGGTAGTGCGCTGTATGCTCCTTCAAAGACCGTGATTTCAGCGCCTGCATTCCCATACACCATATGATGTTCCACACCAGGCTTTAATGCCAGCCTTGCCACCAACTTTGTGGACACTATGTTGATTGTAGCACCTGTATCAATTATTGCATGAACTCGGGTAATTGATACAACAGTGTCACAGTAAGTACACTCAGAATAAGATGCATTTTGATTGTTTAAAACATGGACGTTTAATGCATCACTTTTTCCAAATAAGCTCATAATACCATCCCCAACTTTAGGGTATTCTTTAACAATAGCTTTCACAGGGAGGGCCACATTCACACCTTTTAAGAGAAGCGCATCAGTATATGGATCTGGTTCATTGGTAGGAAGGTAAATAAACATTTGACAGGCATAAGGCTTTAGTTGCTCCTGGGGGCCCAATTCCATCATGTCCATAAATTGCGCTTGTGTTAGCACATTTACCCCTCCAACCGGCTGCTGATATAGAAAGGCATCGTCATACTGGGGAACTTCCACTGGGTGTACTGGGATAGGTTCAGGTGGGACGTTTTGAGTTAGAATAGTGGAAGTAGAGAGTCCCATCTCTACTCCGCTCTGACTTTACCCTGATTGTACTGTCCCTACGGTAGGTAATGAACCTGATGATGAAGACAACTTCTGACAAGTGCCCAGAGCGACCACTCATGAAAAATTGATCCTGTAAGATCTGCGTCCATGATTGTTGTGAAATAGGCCATCCTAAAAGTTAGGCTGGAGTCAAGCAGTGTAAACAGACCCTTCCTGATAGTTGAACTGTGGCAGCAACTCCGTTCAAGATGAGGTGTGTGGCAATAATAGGGCTGGGGATTACTAAACGGACGCTGAACTGGAAGAGATAACTCCCTCAAATAAGAAGGTCCAGAAGTGGAGAGGATATGGTTCCGCTCTATGTTGGGCGGAGGGAAGGTAGCAGATAACTGGCGCAAGATTTGAACGAGTTTAAGAAAAGGAATACCAAATTCTAAATATGGAGCCATGGTATTGAAAATCTCATGGTATGGTTTCACAGCGGAGGTCAACGCTACACATAAATATGATTCAGTTAAAGTTCCTTCCCAAATTAACACACGGTCTTCCACCATAAAGTGATCAGCAAATGCGGTGAGGGTCTAATTATGCTGAAACCCAATGGTTAAAAATTCAGCCTTCCGCTGTGCCATTTTCATAGCTCCTCCAAACAACCACAACAGAGTATCTTTCACTTTTTGATAGGTAGCAGAACTGGTGGGAAGATAGCAAATAACTTGGTAAGCACTTTTGACATCCAAAGTAAATATTAATAATTTGGCTTTACGCCAATCTGAAGCTCCTTCTATTGCAAACTCAATTTATATAAAATCCATGAATGTTCCCATTGCAATCAAACGAAGGCAGCTTATCTATATGAACCTCCTATAGAAACTCCTTTTTCCACTGGAAAACAGCGTCCAAGACAAGCTTGAGTTCTGCATATTCTATGGTTGCGGCGTCTTGAAAAGACACCTTGCCAGAGCTAGCCTGATAGAACATGGCCAGCGACTGAGGAAGGTTGTTGGTTTTGTGATTGATCAATGGGCCCCCTGTAGTGAGCACCACTTTTATAAAATTGGCGATATTTGAGAGATACGCCGACGTATTTTACACAGGGTTTGACTCACTGAGCAATTAGGACCAATGATATATGATGATCGTTGTCCTCAACGCAACAGAATAAACTTTTAAATAAATAAATATGAAGCACTCGCTCCCTCAACTCTCTTTTATTTAATATATTCAACACATCAGATTCTCGCTGTTACACTCACTCTAAAACTACTAACAACTAAATTTCTTGATCATCTCATCTCATCTATATTGTAGCAACTTCAGCTGCTACTCTTTCATGGCTTAGTAATCTGATTCGCCATATTTCATTGGTTCCATTAATTCTTCATTTGATAATTTTACCATCGCCTAATTTGAGACGATTTCCCAACAATCCAATATCGCCTCACCTAGAGGCGCTTGAATATTCATTATTCATATTAAACTCAGCAGATCCTATCCGTTCCGCCATCATGACTTAGGGATTATCATCCAGTCATATCAAAATTGCGAAAAACCCCAAAGAGGACCAGCTGTACGATCTATTAGGTTGACCTGAGCAATGGGAGTTGGAAACTCCCAAGGTCCAAAATGAACTCTGAAGGATGATTCAAGACACTCAAATTAAGGATGGGCTGCTCTACAAGAAGGTCAATAAGAAGTGGCTCCCTTATGTCTACCCCTCTTCCTGAACTGATGTTATTCTAGAGGGCCATTCTACCATGGGACACAGAGCAGTTAAGAAGACTCACTAATGGCTGAAGTCACGATGTTACTGGGACCAAATGGTGGAAACCATTTAAAAGGTCTTGGAGGCATGTATTACTTGCCAATTCCAAGATGAGCCAATCCTCAATTTCAACACTCAGTCATCACCCTAACAGGGACCTTCAATGCCATTATCATTGATGTGGTGGTAGGGGAGGATACTCCAGTAATAGAATAGGGACCTCTACCACTGCCTATCTGAGTTCAATTCTGGTACAAAAACTTTGGGTAGAGGACAATTATGACTGTGTTGGCATTACGCTTTAATGCCCCAAACTGAGATGGAAAATAGCAAAGGCGTTCATGGAGTTCCTGGTCTATCATACGCCGCGCATGGAGGTTTTCTGGATTTTATCCTCCTTTCCCATTCATTTGATTTTCCCCTTAATCCGTGCAGTATCATCCCCAGGTCAGCCCACCTCAAATAAAATTTAAGATTTATATTTAAAATCATCGATGTGGTGGTCCCTCTCCCCACTGGGTTGCATGACCATAAGTATATTATCCTAGCTGTGGACTACTTAACCAAGTGGGTTGAAGAAATTTCTGTCCCAGCTGTTACTGCCAAAACCACAGCTCTCTTCCTTGTTTGATCCATTTTCACCCAGCATGGGTGCCCCCAAACCTTACTATTATAATGTGTTGAATTTCACTTCACAGGTAGTACAATAACTTACTCGCTATTTGGCACTACTTGAGTTTCGCTGCCCCTTACCACCCATCCACTAATGGGGAAGTAGAACGCACTAATGGAACTTTTATATCCATTTTACAAAAGATGGCCGCCTCAAATCCTGCTCGCTGGAACCACTACCTGCCCAGCGCTTTGCTTGCCTATAGATAAGCTGTCACCAAGTTTTCAAGATGTCCCCATTTGAAGCCCTATATGGGCGTGCACCTCAGCTACCAAGTAGCATCCAGCCATTGCTTGAGACCTCAACACTTGAGAACTCTGAATTAACTATGAGGTCCTTAGCTGATGAAATTGTCCAGCTTCAAGCCCTAGTTAACAAGGCATTGTCACCACTACAGGAAGAGAGACATCCTGATTTGATCTCAGCTGACCCTCCTTACCAACTTTCCAATTAAGTGACCTTGTTCTCTTCTATCACCATCGACCTGGAGGCTGACAGAATAAGCTAGAAGTTCTTTGGTCTGGACCTTATAAAGTCATTCATAAGGTGAAGTCAGAGTACTCCATTGCTGATGTCAACTAAGGAACATGGTTAATAGGGTGCATGTCTGATTCCTTTGACCTTATATCTCCCTCTAAAAGGATCTTGAGGGGGGCATTGTCAGGATTTGAGATAAAAACAAATCAAATTCCCCACTTCCAAAATGAGACACAGTGAATCAACTCTTGCCTAAGCCAAACAGAACCTTATCTTAATGGCACCAATCCCAAACTCAGGCAGGAATCCACCTGCATTTGAGGATCAATGGAGATGACTTTAGGAGTCTCAGCCCCACTTCCTGAGTCACATGAGGCAGAGTTTCCACCAATCTGGTCATAGGGGCAGCGAAATACAATGAGGGTGCCAAACAGCTGGTCAATATGGAAGGCCATTAAAGATCCTGAACAGATAGGGCCATGAAGATCCTTGAGGCACCATGTCCCTATGCACTATATAAATATTGACACATTCTAATCAAATAAATTGTTCGGTATTCAATCCATCATTTTTATTTTCTTTATGACCTCCACTCACTTAATTGGCTCAGTTTAAATCCTGGTATGACCCTTTTTGCAAATTTTCAGCTTTGAGCCCATCTTCAGACCTCAGCAACAGTCCAAAGAACTGTAACACTAGCAAATGCTTCTTTAATCAATTCGCCCTCCTTTCACTTCAAGGAGTTGATCTTTTCATAAATGTCGTTATTAACTTTTATAATTTGATTGACCTCCTCATCAGCTTTTGCCACCTTTTACTCCAAAGTAGTGAAATCAGCCTGTGACGCTGAGTTGAGCATGTTCATATTGATGGTTTAAGTTCCTTCCAAAGCTTACTTAGTTCACTATTGTAAGTCATAATTAATGTAGTATTCTTTTTTACCTAGCTTAAACTCGCCTACCATTGTAGTGAGCACTAAATGTCGAATTCTTGAAGTTTTTTAAGCTTTTAGGATTGTAGCTAGTTTCAGCTCCTTTGTTTAACTAAACAGGTTTCTTGTATGTGCATATTATGAATTGTTGATAATTAATTGAATAGGGCAATAATAATATGAAGACTATTTGTCATTATTTTAACCAGATGGATTCCTCCAATGATATAGCGAGATTTGGGATTAAAAAGGTTAACCCCAGAGGAATGGATCATTGACTGAATTTCAAGGTGTTTTAATGATTGCGTGGTGAGTTGCTCCAAAAAGCGGGTTGAGCTTTTTCATATTCTTCTGGGATTGGAAATTAGGTTCAGATGGAGTCATCAATGGTCTAAATTGGTATTCAGATCACCAGCAACTAGTAGCCAAGGATGATCCATATTATAAACTAAGTAATATCAGCGGAACCCAACAATTTCAAGTTTGAGGCGGCTAAGGTTGTTTTAGAACTTTATATAATAATCAAGCTGTTGCCTGAGAAAGGCAATTTCCCAAATGATCAACTATGACAAGTCAAGATGTGTTATTGGTGAGAAGCTGAGATTTCCTGAGTTTAACCAAGCAATGGAAATGGTTTCTAAAGCATAAAATCAGCTCAAAGGTCAAACCCTAATTAAATGATAATTTAATATAATAAATCTTATGGCTCACCAGCAACTTAAGGCTGAGGATAAGCTGAAAATAATTTGGACATTGGGAAGGATGTGGTGAGAGGGTCAAAGCCAGGGAAGCGAGAAATGCAGCGAGGAAGAAAGAGAGTGGTTGGCAGAAAGAATTAGCGATGAGCCAATAGGTTGGTGATGGGTGCAGTAGCCATTTTTGTAAATATAAATACCTGGAGCTTCCCTTCCAATAAACATCTTTCTTTGCCTAATTTACCTTTAGTTAATTATATATATTTTTGTTGGTTGGGGTTAGGCTGGGGTATCCCTAAATGACGCGGGTGATACTCCAAGGGGTCAGCCAGCACTGCTGGCCCTGTCACCTAAGGCGAAATGACGAGGGCCAACCAGTCTTTATATTGGTTGGCCTACCAACCAGCAGAGCCCACTGTCACCGGAAAAAAGATTTTCTGACACTATTACTCTAGTTAAAATTTTTTATAGCCAATATGATTATTAGTTCCAATGCTAAACTGGTGCTTGTCATAACTTAGAATCTTTTTGGAATATTGGTAGGGACTTCTTACCTCTTCTGATTAACTTAACCTAAGATTAGGTTTAGTGGTTCTTCTTCTTTCTCTTCATAAAGAGTCCAAGGAGATAACAATAAAGTAACAAAGGATCTCTTACCTTTCCAAGAACTAATCATAAGAACAAAACATGACAGTATTGGTTTTTAAAGTACTTAATCTGTACCTATGTTTATCTGCTTTATTAAGAAAAATGTAAGAGATTTATAAAGGAAGTTAGCACCTGATTCTTCTGTTGGCGCCTCAATTGAAAATGGCAGCCGTCGCCAATGAATTAACTCTCCAGGGTTGCTTCAAACGATGATATTCCTCATCAATTTAGTCATATTATGCTGCTGACCATCAATGTAACCTCACCTGGGTTAAAACGAAGAATGTGTCCCAACGCAAACGCTAAACCCCAGCGTGTTACTCTTACTAGGTTGACAACCTGTTTAGTTAATGTGACTTTCACTATAAACAGCAGGTTGCAATCCCTAAAAAGTAACTCGCAAATTTCTCATCATAGGTGGCATCACTCACCTAGAAACTCATAAACCCCTTAATCAATTAGTGACAAACACAATTGGCTCCTTCAAGCTAATCAGATTGGCAATATTACAATTGACAACCTAATTACTTGTTTATTGTCCTAAATTCCCGAAGAGACATTGGTGATCCAGTGGATCAAAGCCCAGAGAATTACTAAATATTCGCTAGAGTTATTCCTCCAAAAAATAATTATCAAAGGTAATTAATAACTCCTACATCCACTATCAGAATACATCCTCTAGTGATCAAGTAAATTTATTATAATCAATTAAGCTGAATGATTTGGGCATATAAAAATCCCAACAGACTTCATCATCTCCATATATTATATCTTCTGAGATATCAGGGCAAAAATTATTTCACATGGCATCATTCTGCTCTTGGTAAAAATTCCTTTGCTTGCTCAAACCTTTAAAGGGGCTCATTCACCTCCCTCTGTGATGGGTAGGTTGCCTGTAATTCCACCAGTTTGGGGGTTAATTCCAGTCATTCCATTGGTCAAGGAATAATCTGTTGAACCAGTTTCAGTCTTATCTGCAGCACTGCCCTCCATAAGATGAGACCTGAACAATGATCTAAGGTGCCAGGCATGTTTTTTGTTAAACACAATTTTAGTATCATTGCCACAGATGGAGTATTCCGTTACTCTCTTCATTAAGACAGTGGCAGGCCAGTCCAAAAAGCCTGTAACTTTCTGGTTGTATACCCGCAGGTGATAAACAAAACCTTGTTTAATAGACTAGATTCCATTCGCCTAGTTTGTCTCTGACTCTCTTTGGCATTGAGGGATAATCGCTTCACTGTTGTTTGAAGCTTTAAATTAATTTCTTATAAGTTCTTTGGATAGCTTCTAATGGTAGCTTCCAGGCAGCAGGTTCTTCAATCCGCTGAGATGATCAGTGCTAGGAGGGTCAGTAGAGCAGCCTCTAGCACATACAGGGCTTTTTAATAGTACATCCCAAGCACTTTATGGTATTTTAACCATTAAATCAATAACGCTGAAGGAAGTAAATGATCCTATTTTGGCTTGTAGTTGAAGACTATATATTTTAGAATAACACCTAAGGTTCCAATCACTCGCTCAACACTTCCATTTAAGGATGGATTGTAGGAGTTAGTGAACTGCTGCTTCACTACCACTAGATCCATCAGCCTTATCACTATGTCCGAGATAAAGTTCTTCCCATTGTCTGATATATAAACTTGAGTGCAACTATGCTCTTGATACCTTGATTAGACAGGAAGTAATTAATGGAGCTCACAATGTGCATCTTGACCACGGAGGCCTTGAACTACTTGGTGAAATGGTTGATCAAAACTAGGATAAACTTGGATCCACTGGAGCAGTTGTAAAGGTCCCAGCACGTCAATAGATACAATACTAAAGGGCGCTGTGGGGGGGAATTGCGTAACCTTAAATTCTTTTCCATCAGGCAATAACTCGCACAAAGTATGCACAACTCCAAGGCTTGGTGGACTTCATCTGACAGGCACTCAAGTAGAACCTCTTTTTCAGTTAGCCAGCGTTTTTTGGAATCTTTTATGGCCCACGTGCTTATGGGCATCTATTACTAACTTCCTGAGGTCTCTAGGCTAGATATAGGGATACCACTTGTTTTGTATCTTCTTTTGTAGATTTCCATCGACATGCCATGTGTCTTTGGAACTCCTCTCATGACACTCTTAACTTCCTCTGTTTTTTTTTATACCAGGCCTCTTCTGATAGTCTAATTGAGTCATAAAAGTATTTGCACTCTGGTGCTTTTAAATGGAACACTGATAATATTGACAAACCATCCGCAAATTGGGTGTTCATCTCCTGATCAATACATGATTTCAAAATCATATCCTTGGAGCAGTACAGACCAACATTCAAGGAGTCCATCAGTATGTTTCATATTTCTCAACCAGAGGAGAGACGCATGATCTGTGACTACCTTAAAATGTACCTCATACAAATAAGATCTGAAGTGTTTGACCACTCCAATCACTGCAAGCACTTGCACTTGGTGGACGTATATTTCTTCTCTGTTTTTCTGAAAATTATTGAGTATTATTCAATCAGGTGATTTACCCTGTCTTCATCCATTTGTGCCAAGATCGCTCCAAGTCCTATGTCACTGGCATCAATATATAAGAAGAATGTTTTGTTGAAGTCAGGATAGACCAAGAAGGTGCCTTTACCATATGCGCCTACTTCTCCACAAAGGCCTGTTCATGTTCCAGGCCCTAATTGAACTTTTTTCCTTAGGTGAGAAGGTATTTGAGAGGTGCATCCAAGTTTGCAAAATAGAGGATTAAAAGCTGGTAGTATCCCACCATTATGAGAAACACTCATATATCCCTCATGCTCCTTAGTGATTTCATTATCACAATAACGTTAATCTTCCTGGTTTAGATTTTGATTCAATTAAGGCTGATCTTGTGCCCAAGGAATTCTAACTGCCTCTTGAGAAAGGTGTAATTGCCTCATTTCAACCTCATATTGGATGTATGAAGCCATACAAAGACCTCCTGGAGTTACTATAGATGCTCTTGAAACGTTCAGATGAAGACCATCTAGTACTAAAAAAAAGAAACGTTCAGATGAACACAGTGATGTTGTTAAGTTATATCAGCACACACAATATCTTGAGATCACCAAAAATGAGATACATTGCGCGCTGGAAGGTAGCAGGGGCCTTTCAGAGCCCATGAGGCATCCTTATGGGTTTAAACAACCCCTAGATAATGATCAAGGCGCACTTCTACTGATCCTCCGGCAAAAGATCAAGCTGCCAGTAGCTGATGGCTAGGTTCATTGCCAAAAAGTATTTCAAGCCGCCTAGTCGCTTCAGAGAGTCATCAATGCGTGGTAGCGGGTATGGGTTTTTCTTACTTATCTAGTTCAGGCAGCTGTAGTCCATGACCACTCTATGGGTTCCATCCTTTTTTCGCATTAGAAACAAAGGAGATGACAATGGGCTTTTTAACAGTCTAATTAGCCCTGTCTTGGTTACTGGTTCATCTCTTGCATTTTAACTGCATCCTATGCTTTTGAGAAGTGGTAGGATTCAGATTTGAAAGGTATAAGGGAAACAGTATTCATTTTAGGGACCACGCCCTTGCATAAGCCATAATCATTAGGAGCCAGTACCAAAGATGTCACTAAACTCATTTAACGCTCATCAAGCTCCTTCTGCTGTTTAGGGGTCACATCTCTAACCCCAAGCGCTTCAAAATCCCCTACTTCATGGTCAGATTCATTATCTTGGCAACTGGGAAGTTTGGACAGTGCAAACAATTTTTCTTATTCAATCCAGATAGATTGGGTAGTGATGTTTCCCAACACAATTTTCAACTCTCCAGAGTAGGTTGTTTAATAAAATCCTGGTAGTACTCTAGGTTCTCGTTTGCAAATTCTGTCACAGTTGTATACTTCCATTATGGGATCAGTTAAAATCCTCACATTAATCAACATGATCATACTGTATTAATCCCCTGTTCAAATCTCTATAATTTTGCTAGTGCTTAGCAAGAACCCCCCTCTGCGCTAACGGTAGGCAGTAGCTGCTTTACACCTTACTCAGTCAAGGTGTAGTGTATGGGATAGATATATTGGTCATTTACCAAGGACAATAGTTGTTTCCACAGTTTGACTTCCTCGCCCTTGAATACCAGAAGAAATTGGTAGTTTAAGATTATCACCACGCTGGTTATGAAATAAATATTCAATCCAAACCTCAAGAGAAACTGCTTTACTGATTAAAAAGTCATAGTGATTGTTGTACAAAACTAAATCTGGTGCCGTCAGGATCATTTGCTTAAAGCATAAAGGTAATGCGGAATAATCACCTAGAGGGTGGGTAACGTCAGGTCCTGCGGTATGATACTTCACATTGTAGTTAATATTGGGCAATTTTATCGCTTCTTCATGAGTTTAAATGAGATGATGTTAACTGGAGCCAAGTTTACAGTACTGCCAAAACGCGCACCTTCTAGATTATTAAATCCACTTTCATTGTGCTATTGCAAAAAGGGTTTACAGTGGCCATTATATTGGTAAAAGATTCCTCAAACTGTCTAAGAGCAGAAGCGCTCAAAGTTGCTTTGACAGTATCCTCGCCATCTAGTGTCAAGTTCTTGAAGGTAACCATAACTAACTGCTCTCCTTCTTCAACTAAATTGGTGACTCGGGTAGGTTGATTCATTTACGCCAGAAGAGATCATTTCATTTGGATCTTTCAGTGCCATGAACTCTTAACCTAGGAGGCACAGCCACCACGATAGGTTCCCCTAACATGTGGTATCCTGAACTAATCAGATTGTCATCCTCATGATAGTCTTTAACCTCAAGTGTGGAGATCCACCCAATTTACTGCATTGGGGGTATTTTCTGCAAGTGGGAGTCCTTTTTTTAGCGGCAAGTGATGGGCAAGATCATTAAAATTGTTCAGGATGATGACGGTTAATGAAAGCCATCTTTTATAAGGAAAGTGCTTAATTGGATAGACCTCTATATCCTTTGTTTGTCACCATTAAGGGTTAGCGACATAGACAGACTTGTTATATCTTCAAGGGGTTGTGTTGGTCTCATGGCCTTATTTCAGCTTTATATGTCATTTGTAAATCAAGTAGCGCTTCCTTAAGCGCTTGAGGGACGTCCCGCTCTTAATTGCTAGAGTCATATGTATTTTTAGGTTAGGATGCATTACTAATGATTTTTTAACAAGACAGTTTCGTGGTAGGCAAATACATATTTCCTGTAGTCCATTATTTGCTGATCTTTGAGATAGAAGTGAGAGGCTTTTGGGATTTTTGCCCATATTCCCAGCTGGCTAGATTATCAGGAATTGCTAGGGGATAATTCCTTAATGCAAGGTGAATTAAGAATCGGTTGGCCCTGATTTTGGGGTAACTATGTTTAGGGGATTTTGGAGTATTTGCTTGATCAGATCCGTTGAGGATAAATCTGGATGAATGCTTAAGATCTCATTGGGCATAATCACTGACGAAATAGGGGCATCTGATAGTGGTTAACTATCAGTTGTACCAATTGGGATCAGTCAGGTTTCATCACCAACTGATTGGTAATGTATTTAGTAAGTTGCGAGGCGAGTGATGCCGCCTGCAACTAGCAAGTTTGTTCAGTTGGTTTGTGACCTGCCTTAATGGGTAACAAGTCCCATTACCTAAGCAGGTCGCTTGCCAAATATGGTTAGTTTGCTTGGATCGAGAGGAAAACGTTAGGGTCATGTTTCTGACTCCTTCCGTTTGAGGTCTTGAGGATGTCCAATGACAGAATCCTAGCCAGGATGACAAAGATCATTGCTGCCAAGACGAGAATGGTTGATTCAACGGCAACTGCTGCCTTTCATCAAAGAGTTGTCAACTGAGGGTTGAATGGCTAAATCCACCACTATAATTCCCTAGAATTCACTTATAATAAAAAACAGTTTATACAGTACACAGTAGATATACCAGTTTTTAAACTCTGTCAGCTTTCAATCGTTTTATTCTTTCTTAGGGATATTATTGCTGTGTTTGATAATTGGGAGACTCTTTGAGGAAAAGAGTAAGTATCTGAGCGGAGATCCAGAGAAAGAGTGGAAACAAATTGAGGATTTCTGCCACCTGCGTGTCGAGCTGGAGAAACCATCAATGGGAATCTAAGAGAATATTGGGTTAGACAGTACAAGGGAACAAATCCCTATTTTGAGAATCACAAGTAAATTTTAGGTGGGAATACTGGCCGAGTGTTGGGCCAAGATCTAAGACTTCCATTCAACTATGAATAGTATTTATCATAGCACTATAAACCAATTATATCAACAACTATACAATGTGGACAAATTGCACAAAAACTTAACCTGTGCAAATAATAAGTTTATAGGGGTTATTGGCCAATAATAATCAAGACCTATAAATTTTTACAAATTGGTGCTCACTACAGGGTTATAGTTGAGTAGAAGAACTTAGAACGTGATGTCCTAAGAAAATGTTTCTAATTCTGAACATGAAGTGGATCACGTTCATTGGCGTTCACCCAGCTCAGAAGTGGAGCTCTGAGTGAAGCAAATCGATGATACTCAAGTTCAGGGAAAAGGACTTGCAGCCTAGATATGGAACTATCTAGTGCTGCAAGAAAACCTGTTCCACCTGACATCTACTGGAGATGAAGAGGATCAGCAGGGACAACTTAGGTTGAAATTGGATCCACTTGAGATAGTCCTGAGGAACAGCAGGATCAACTCAGGTTGAAATTTAGTCCACTTTAAATAGTCCTGAGGAGTGATTGTTTAGATGAGGCATTGGATGGAATATGAAGCAATCAATTATAAGTATTGATTTACCATACTAATGAAGATATGAAGTCAAAACAGTAAATGATTGATCCAAGATAGTGGAGAGAATCATTTGACTCAATAACACTCAAACAATGATCAGAAATTGCTGGAGATGAGTTCATTATCTAAGACGAAATTAAATAAAGCTATTGAGGCCAGAACGACCTGTGTAATTAAGGGATCTTCTAAAGATCCACCAGTAAATTTATTTCCAACGCTTTGGATGGCAATGAATGCCAAAGTTAGTTTTCAGGAGAAAAACAATCTGAATCTTGAACGGAACAGTTGGATAATGCAATAAGAAGAATTCAAGCATCAGTTGCCAAAATATGAGATGAAATTAGGGCCTGTAGGACGAATAACCAGTTGGGATTGAAGGCCTAATATATTCAAGAGTATTACCAAAGTTGGCAAGTGTAGCCTATATGTAAAGAAACAGCGCTAATGGTCATATAGTAAAGAAGGTCAATACTAAAAAATTAAAAGTGTTAAACCTAAATTTGTTGCAATGTTCCCAGAGGACATCTGAACCATTAAATGGCTATGTCCTGAGATTTTGGCCAAGTCCCAGAAGAGGGCCACTGAACCAAATGGATGGTTAAATCTTAAAGAAAAAGATTTTGAACCATGATAACTGGTAGGTTATAGTATACCTGGGACCCAGTTTGGATGAAGGGAAAAGAAGAACCTCTGAACCTTTTTGTAGGTTGCAAGTCCCATTGTAAAAAAATACAAAAAAATATATATATTTTTAAATTTATTGTGGGGAAGGCCGACCATGGGACGGACACTTCTGAATATGACTCAGGAAAGATAAACTTAGTACCAGGGGAGGCACCCCAGAGAAGCGATGCTATCTCTTGTTGCCAGCGGGAACGCCACTTATGGGGAGGGGGAGGGAACGTGTGAAGGGGCCGTAGTCACTATTGAGCACGTGTGGAGGAAGGGGTCTGATTTGATGAACCAGACTGGGAACCAGGAGGAGACCAGCTGTCAGCGACGCGGTGGGATGTATCCAAACATCCACGCTTGAAAGTGGTCCACCAAATGAGACCAGAATCTGTGGACAGCTTCTGGGAGGGTGGGGATGGAGCCAGCGATGGCATCCAAGACAATCGTGTGGATAGTCCACATGGCGATTGCAACCACCAGAGCATGGAGGGAGGGTGGAAGGGGGAGGCCATTGATGAAGCAAACACTTCTCTTGACAGACTGAAGGGATGCGTTTGATCCTGGCCCAGTAGACGTTGGACTTGGCGCCATATCACTTTAGAGGTGGGGCACTTATCCAGGCGGTGGAACAGCGTTCCATACTGGCCACACACGACACAGGATGAGTGTAAAGCGTTAGAGCGCTCAGCTGTACGATACACCCGCCTCAGGCAGCGCCACATGGGAGTGGACTTGAGGCTGCAGCAGAGGATGGTGTGCGTATTTCCAGATAGTCTTTTGGGTCTCAGTGGAATAAGGGATGTCCATCATGTCCAGGTAGTCCACCCTGGATAGGACATGGGGTCGAATGGGGATCACACCATTATGGATGGGTAGCCCCTGTACCTCTTGTGTGAACTGAGGAGAGGGGCAGCCTCTTCAGGTTGTATGTCCACTAATACGAATTCTCCACTCTGCACTTCGCATGGAGAGTAGGATTCGTTTGTAGTGGGTTTTAGTCCCGTGAGGACCTGTGGCCGATGTGTGTGATGCGAGGTATTTCATCAGGAAGTGGGGGTTTGATGGATTGTTGAGGCCCAAGGCTTGGGAGAAGTTGGAGCGGGCCACGCGGGACCAGTGTTGGGATGGGAGTGTAGGAGCGGTGATGGCCGTGATCCAGGTGCCCAGGATCTTGGCAGCATGGGCTTTGAAGTCAAGCAGGCCCATGCCACCTTGATGATGAGGGCCAAACATGACCTCTATCCATACTGGTGGAGGGCGGCCTGACCAAAGCCATCCTTGCAGCAAAGCATACAGGGATTTGAAGAAGCTTGGGGAGAAGGGGATGGCGTGGGCTCCGAACCAGACTTTGGATAGGAGCATAGAGTTGGCAAGAACAACCCTGCCAGTGAGGGTAGCAGGGTGGGCTCTGAGAGAGGCAATTCGCTTCATCACGTTGTCCAGTATAAGGTACTCCATTACTGCTGACGCATATCCGCCTGCCTCCATCCACACGCCCAGATGGCGCACCAGTCCTATGGTAGAATGTGGCACGAAGGGGAGCACCAGTGGAGTGGTGTGTGTTGAGTTAGTAAGGCGTGGACGTGGGCGAGCAGATGGGCCGGGTTGGGAACTAATTGCTGGGGCCCAGCAGTTCTGAAACTGACCAAGGAGGATGATTTCGGTTTTTGAGGCGTTCAGTGCCACGTTGCTTACCCGGGAATATTCCTGGATGAGGGCTTCAAGCGCGCGTGCATCTTTGTTATTAGACACCCCCACCACACAATCATCTGCAAATGCCATCATCTTGACTGGGGTTTGGCCTGGCACATGGACCCCATTGAGTTGGGCATTCACATTTCGCAGTAGTGGGTCAAGGCTGAAGTTGTATAAGAGTGGGATGAGGGGGTCCCCTTGTTGCAAGCCCCTTTGAGGGCGGATTACTTCCGTTAGGAAGCCTGGGCCACGCACTGCCATTGTCGCAGATTCTGTAAGCAGCATCACCCAGTTTATGAAGCGGGGGGTAGGCGGAATTGATGGAGGCAGGCCTTAACATATTTCCACTTTACTCTATCATAGGCCTTTTGTTGGTCCAAGAATACAAGTGCCCCAGAGGCTGTGTACTGACATACATTAGCCACAGAGTGCACGTTATCCCAAATCGACCTTCTGGGGATGAAACTGAATTGTTCTGGGGAGATGGTGGCGGATGCTACAGTCCCTAAATGGTTAGCCATGATTTTTGTTAAAATTTTGGTGTCTGTGTTTGTTAAAGAAATGGGGCGCCAGTTGGCTAAGTCAAGCTTATCCCCTTTCTTGAAGAGTGTGACAGTAAAGGACTCATGTCCTCCTGGTAGGAGGCGCATTTCCAACAGGCTTTGGTTAAGTGAGGCTAGCAGCAATGGGGATATATATTTGAAATATTTTTTGTAGAACTCATATGGAATGCCATCTTGGCCTGGGCATTCTCAGTTTGGTGCACCACAAATAGCTGTCCATAATTCATTCGGAGTAATTAAATTCATTATTTCTGGGTATCAGAAAATGGTGCGGATATGAGCTCAGTCAAGAAATTCCGCCATTTTGGCCGGCTGAATTGGTTCAGCTCAGTATAACTTGGAGTAATATTTTTGCATTTTTCATTGCCACTTCAGCCAGTGTGTCTGCAATGGAATTATCCAATCTTCGCACCTGTATGCAGGACACGCTCTGGCATGGTGCGAAATTTTTTTTAAAGAAGTATGTGGTGCACTTGTCGCCTTTAGTGATGCATGTGGCCCTGTATTGGACACAAACCCGATGTTTTTGTTGCCTTTCATGTGCGTTGAGGTGGGCGGCTGCCTCCACCCACTTCTGGCCCCATGCAGGGCTGTATCCTGAGGCTGGAATGTTGGACTCCAAGTGGGCCAATTCTGCCAGAGTGCGCGAGATAACCACCGTTGTGGCTCATAAGCATCTGGAGGAGAGATGGCGATAGTGGCGGATGGTGTCCTCTTTGAAAGTTGCCCATGTGGAAATGGGGTCCGCACAAAAATGGTGCAACAAACAATTTTGCCAAAGTTGCCTCTTCCCCCCACATGGAAAATCCTGGTGACGCGAGCTCAGGAGGGGCAGATTTTGCACCAATGTGGGGCCTTTGCAACTGTGACAGGTAAGTGGTAGGTTATCAAGACCAGTCGGTGGTCAGAGAATTCCATTTTTGTTGTTTTATAGTGGGAGATGTGGGGTTGGAATTTCGCCGGTGTTAGAATAAGGTTGATGCGGGTCATGGACCTTAATTGGCTGTTGTGGATGTGGGGACATGTCATATTTTCGAGCAGTGGGGCATGTTGCAGCAGTGCATCTATTAACCCAAGGGTGGCTTTTAGAACGCATAGTTCTACGTGACCCTGTGGGGTGTGGGGTGAGGGAGGCCACCGGTCCATTGGTGAGGTTAGCCAACAGTTCATGTCACCAACTAGGAAAGAATCAGGGGGTAGTGGGAGGGATTTAACCAACGAGAAAAATTCCTGATGCTCGTGTGCACCATTTGGGGCGTAGATGTTGATGATTGTGTGTGCAACATCGGCCCATGAGAAGGTGACAACAAGCACTCAGCCATTTAGTAATGTTTCTGAGGATGTGAATTTGAAAAAATTATTTTTCCAAATTAGCACCCCACAGTGCTTCGACCAAAAGGATAGGGATGGGAGAAGCATTGTTTTCCAAGCTTCCTCGGAACCTCATGGACAGTGGGACTCCTGGATGGCCAAGATATCCACAGGTAAATTGTGTTGTAAAAAACTCAGTTTCCTAGCCCAGGATGGGGAGGCCTTGAGTCCAGCGATATTCAGCATCCCTAGAGTAAAGGTTTCCCCCATTGCACCTTAGGTGTGAGGGGTGGGCCCCGGGCCCACCAGCCTCTTCAAGGTCCCCACGGGCTTTCACAGCAGCATGGGTGTTAGCAGCAACACTATCGGGGTTTTTGTTAATTTTTGCAGAAAGAGTCGAATTGGCTTTGGCCTTCGCTTTTTGTTTTCCTGACGTCAGACAAATTTTTTGCGGTGCGGATAAGTTTGGTGCACTGTCAAGCGGGTCAAAAAATTTTTTTTTCAGTTGGGATAGGTCCCAAGTCAGTTTTGACTGGAGCTTGGGTGCAGTGATTGGGTGAGATCAAATCTCATCTGGATCCTTAGATTGAGTGGCCCACTCAGCATGGGCTTCCCAATCTGATTGGGTGATGGATTCCCAAGTCGCTTCTGCCGTGAAGGTCTCCATGTCCTCCTGGCGTTGTGAGTGTGGGATGGTGGTGGTGGCCTTAGCCGCTTCCTTGGACACGGCCCTACAGGCCTGCTTGGCCTTCTTCTGCTCCTGTGGGGAGATGGGCTTTACCAATAGGTAGCAGCCTTGTGCTCCCCACGGGAAAGCCTCCTTGGTGCTTAAGGTTGGTTCATAGTGCGCCTCTCCGCTGGCCATGGCCGCCAAGGGGTGCTCTTGGAATGTGACGCCCTCCTTGATGGGGCATGCGTGCGCCTTATGGCTGAACGTGTCATAGTGGGTGCAAATGAGGGGCGCGCTGTCCACGGTTACCCAGAATGGGTGGGTGGTATGCCCTGCGATGTCAATAAAGGTGGAGTGCGGGATCTGGGTTAGGTCCTTTGCAATCTCCTCAGTTGGGGTCAGAACTGCAATGGCTTTGCCGGTGCACAGGTGTGGCATCAGCATGAAACGTTGCATTTCGAAAGATTGTATTTCGCCATATATGGCGAGACCATCTTTCAGGTGTTGCTCCAAGATGTCACGTTTTACCATAGTAGGCAAAAAGTCAAACGTGAGGAAAATTTGGTTTGATTTTGTCCATCTGGTGCGTTTGGTTTTGATGACCCATTACCCTTCAGTGAGGTCAACCACTATGCACACCGCTGCAGCCTCGTCTGCTGCTATTTTGCTTTCAAAACCTAGGTCCAGCCAACCACGCGACATGGAGTGAGGTGCAACGAACACCGCGGTTGGGAAAATTTTGTGTACATCTTCACAAATGTTTTCCCATAAGGCCATTTTTTGGATGTCCAGATACACACAGAATCCAAATTCCACCGACGAAAGTGGCTGGGAATGTGGCGTGTTGATGTACTGGTTGCATCATGCTTGCCACATGAGTATCTCTGGGGAAATTGTGACCGCCGGTTTTTTGAGATTTTTGTCTATTCTGCCAGATTCTCTGGGGCGTTTTTGAACGTTGGAGGCTGCGGGCCTTCCGCCTGCTCCTCTTGCCTTGCTTGCCCAACTGCTCCCAGACATGTGCGCAGACTAATCTCCTCTGTGAGATTATCAAACTAGATTTAGTCTTGAATTGAATAAGTTGCAAAAGTGTTTGCAACGAGAAAGAAAAGTTCCAAAAAATATATAAAAGATATAAAAATTAAATATCAATTTTTTATGGCCCATGATTATCAGCCCTATGATGAGATGAAATTGCTGGCATGAGTTGCCAGGGGTATAAATCTATTAGAAGATTGAAGCTATAGAATGAATGGCTGTGCCAAAGAGTGTCCAAGGTATCCAAGTGTTTCTTGGAATGGTCAGATACTATAGAAAATTTATTTGGGACTTCGCTCAAATAGCTGAGTTATTATTCCATTTATTAAAGGATCTGAAGAAAGAATTTTTATGGAATGAAGTTGTGCAGGAATCGTTTGATGAGTTACACCAATATCTAATAGATTCTCCAATTTTAAATAACCAAATTTCTATTGAGAATTTATTATACAAACTGATGCTTCATTAATGGTGGTCGGCGCCATATTAAGCCAAGTAGATGAACTTATAGATCCTCATCCAGTGGCATATGTGAGCTGGACTATCAGCCACTGAAAGAAACTACACTGTAACTGAGTGGGAATGCCTTGCCGTTATTTATGCTTGTAAGCAGTTTTGGGGGTACATCTATGGAACGCACTTCAAATTGTTGATGGACCACACCTCTTTGCATTAGCTCCATAATTTTTGAGAACCAGAAGGACACTGGACCAATGGGCACTTAAGCTACAGTCTTATGATTATGAGATTGTCCACCAAGCAGGGGCTTCTCACCAGAATGTGGATGGTTTATTGTTGTTACCAATGGTCCAGATGGTATACCAGCAGGCAGATGAATTATTTCAGAGAATGGTCAGCGGAGAAATTGGGAACAAGCCCTGAGAAATCCAAGGTGCACTAAAAAAAGTGATGGAAAACACCGAGACCATGGATGGACAAGTGTTTAAGATGATTAATGGGAAGTGGTTACTATTCCCACAGATGTCAGAAAGAGCAGCTATCACTCAAGCCGCTCATAAGGTCTTCAGGCATGGAGGACTAAGAAAAATGACTGACCATATTTGCGAGTACTACTACTGGGAGTCAATCAACTATGATGTTGCTGACTATCTAGCTTGTTGTGTGTAGTGCCAGCTGCACAAGAAACATAAGAATACAACCGGATACTGACTGTTCCGCCCTGGATTTGCCTGGCATACGGTTTCCATTGATGTGATGGAAATGCTGATGATGAGCATAAGGGGAGTCAAGTTCATAATAGTTGCAATCGATCATCTGACAAGATGGGTTGAGACAAAGGCCCTGGTGAAAGTGGATGCTACCAGCACCGCGAAGTTCATCTTGGATCAAGTAGTATACTGAAATGGATGCCTGAAGGTCCTGCTTAGTGACAATGGGACAAACTTCACATCTCATGTGATCCTGCGGTTGTATGAGATATTGGGGATCCAAGGAGTCATGTCTGTACCTTACCAGCTTGAGATGAACGGACTGGTAGATGAGTGAATGGAATGCTGACCACGATGCTGAGGAAGCTGGTCACAGGAAGAACTTCCGCGTGGGGAATGTAACTGAGTTTGGTGACGTTTGCATACAATATCAGTCATCATATGGTGATGGAAAAAACGCCATTTGAATTGCTATATGGGAGGAAGGCCGCGTTGCCACCAATTTTATATTTGGTGGTGGAACCAACATCAGGGATGTGCTGAACAGTACTTTAACTGATTGACGAATATCCTAATCAAAATGCAATCACAAGCATTCAATACTACGTTGAAGAAGAGGATAAGAGCGAAATTGATGGACAATAAGAACTGACTGGTTTATCAGAATATCAGATAGGCGAAAGAGTTGCCTATTGCAATACACATGGTTTTGGGAGAAGAAACAAACTACATCACTGTGGTTGAGTCCGTTTGAGATTATTGCCAAGATGGCAACAGACGCCTACTCCATCAAAAACTTCTTGGATGGAAGAGTAGTAAATCGAATCCATGCTAAGTATTTGAAGCAATAGATTGATAAAAAACAAATAAGAGTTCCCAAAGGACCGATGAACCATTAAGTTGGTTATGTCCTGATGATTAGGTCAAGTCCAAAACAAAGGACCCTGAACCAATCTAGATGGTTAAGTCCAAATAAGGACCTCTGAACCATAGAAAACTGGTAGGTCTAAAATTAACTAGGATCCAGTTTGGGGAAAAAATAAAAAGATGGACCGTTGAACTGAAACAAGGTCAAGTCCCATGGAAAAAAGAAAAAAATAAAAGATTGATAAAGATATGGGAAAAAATTATAAAAAACTGCATAGAAAAAAACTGATATATTTTATATTTTTTACTTTTTTGTTGATTATCCTCGATTTGGGGATGATTCCGCCTATATCGCCTCTTGAGGGAGGGAGGTTGGATCACTGTAGGAATGAATAAACCATCAAAATCTATGTGATATTGGACGCTAGTGAGGTCTAAACCTGCACAAAACCAAGTTCGTTGAGCGGACACAGATCCATGTGAGAAAGTGACTAGGGGAAGGGAAATGAAATTGAGATTTTGGAAGAAGCCAATTGCAAAACCCCGGAGCAGAGAGGGAAGCAACACTACAGAATGGGGCAGTTGGTGAATAACCCTGAGTAATCCCAATATGGTACTGTAGCCAGAAGATTAGTCTTTAGCGCTTTCCAATGGCCTCATTAAGAACACCGGACATAGGGGCCAACAGCGAACAAGGGATGCTAAATGGGGTTACCAAATCATGCCCCCTATTAAAGCCATTTGTGGAAGATACTGATTGGAAGCACCAGAATTGAGATAGTTGTGTAAGGAGCAAATGGCATCATGCAAGCGATGACTAGGAGCTTTTTAAAAGCTGAAGCAGAAGGAGCAATGGAACCTGGGGAGGCTGGAAGCTTTGTGGCCCAACTTTGAAGAACTTGGCCAGCAAAGCAAAGAGCATAAGCGGTGATATCTCAATCTAGGATGTTCTTAAGATTGGAGGGATTCAGCACTATGTATAAAGCCTCAGTGACTTGGGCCCTCAATATTATGTAAGGGAGTTCAAAATGAATGCTGTTGCTGATGGTGAGCTCGGTGGCCAAGACAGCTGGTATTTAATATTGTCCAAGTCAGAAGAGGAACTCAGAAAGCAAGTCCGACCTGGCCAGAGAGGAATGATTAAGAGCAAAGGGAATTATTTCAGGAGCATCGACAATGATGTTTGGTACATCACAACAGGAGCTGAATCCAGGAGAGTTTCAAAATCTAACTCTGGAATTGATGACAGAGGAAGAATTGGCTGTGAGTTGTTCAAAATGATCCCTAGCCTAGTTTTGGAAGGGTTGGTTACTGTTTCCAGTAGTTCCACGAAAGGACTGGCCACTGGTGCCATACTAGGCATATGAGTCCTGGAGGGACCGTAGAAGAGGTTCCGTCATGAAGCCTAACTCATCTTCTTGAAGAGACAAGGATCTTGATCAGACAAACTGTTGAGTAGCTGTTGGTACCGTGACTCAGAATTCAACATAGGAGCTGGATGAGAGGGGGATGTCAGATTTATATGATAGTCGACATCATGCACTATACAATCACTAAGCTCCAATTTTGGAGAAAGTAATATCAAAATTAGTGGGATAAGCTCTCCACGAAGAATTAAGAATGATATGAGACAAGAGGTTATGAGAAGAAAATAACAAGGGTGAACACAAATAAGCATTCTTAATTGGGCCATGAAACAAACATCAATGGCAAGAGTCTCCTGTCGAGGATGTGGAGAAAATCAGGAAATTGAGGACACTAGACCAAGAATTCTGAATATGATAGCAGGTAATATGCCCTGATAGGGGGAAAACTGGATCCTGGGATTAATATCGTCACAAGTAAATCAATCAGCCTGGCACGACAATAGATCGAGGGGACTGCACTATGAGTAGGTGGTAGCAAGGAGGAAGAGGAAGAGAGCCACATGCAAACGGTCGTCCTGAGCAGTGTTGAGTATTGGTGATCATACTCCGCTTGAGCAAATGAAGTATTTGACAAAGTGTCCAAAGTGGTATTCTCCTGCCCTGGTCCTTTTCTACTGGAAATCTAGGCAAGAGGGGGATGTGTTGAAAATTTTGCCCATATTCCCAGCTGGCTAGATTATCAGGAATTGCTAGGGGATAATTTCCTAATGCGATGTGAATTGGAAATTGGTTGACTCTGAATTTGAGGTAATTATGTTTGGGGGATTTTAGGGTATTCTCCTGGTCTGATCTGTCAGGGATAAATCTGGATGAATGCTTAAGATCTTGTTGGGCAGAGTTGCCGACAAAATGGGGCATCTGATAGTAGTTAACTATCAGGTGTACCAATTGGGATCAGTCGTGTCTCATCACCAACTGATTGGGAATGTATGTAGTAAGTTGCGAGGTGAGTGATGCCACCTGCAACTAGCAAATTGATCAGTTGGTTCGTGACCTGCTTTAATGGGTAACAAGTCCCATTACCTAAGCAGGTTGCTTGCCAAATATGGTTTGGTTTGCTTGGATTGAGAGGAAAACGTTATGTACACGTTTTATGACTCTTTCCATTTTTATGTCTCAAGGATGTCCAATGACTGAATCCTAGCCAGGATGGGGAAGACCATTGCTGCTGAGATGAGGATTGGTGATTCAATGGCAACGGCTGCCGTTTCATTGAAGAGGTTCTAACTGAGGGTTAGATGGCTGAATCCCCCACTATAAATTCCCTAGAATTCACTTTTAAATTAAAAATAGTTTATACAGTATACAGTAGATATACCAGTTTAGTAAACTATGTCAGCTTTCAATTGTCTATTCTTTCTCAGGGATATTATTGCTGTGTGTGATAATTGGGAGACTCTTTAAGGAAAAGAGTAAGGTTCTGAGAGGAGATCCAGAGAAGCGGAAACAAATTGGGGATTGCTGCTGACTGTGTGCTAAACTGGAGAATTATCAACGGGAATCTAAGAGAAGATTGGGTTAGATGGTACAAGTGAACGAAACATTATTTAGAGACATCACAAATATTTTGAGCGGGAATACTGGCTGACATAGGGCTGAGATCTAAGACTTTTTATTCAACTATAGATAATAGTCGTCATATTAATATTAACCAATTATATCAAAAATTATACAATGCGGACAAATTGCACAAAAGCTGAACCTGTACAAGTAATAAGTTTATAGGGGTTATTGACCGATAATAATCAAGACCTATAAATTTTTACAGAGGCATAATTAATGACTGAATCATTTTTTCCTATTTTATAAGGAGGAACTCTTGCTTCATATTTTAGATGTCTCGTTCACTACCAAACTCTGAAAGTAGAATACTCCTCACTTAAGTCCAAGATAGTCCAGGTTGTAGGCTTGCATTGAGTATCTCCTGAGCCTTGTTCTCATACACCCTTTCATGTGACAAGACTTCCAGCGATTGTTAGCACCATCCATGATATTCTCATCATCAGGAGAAACCCGCAATTGTTCCTTCACTAGGTGTGTACATGGTCTTAAAGTACGCTTTAAAGTTGAGATCCTCTTCAACAGGATCAGCGTGCATCATGGTCAGTTTAGTAGCAGTTCTGACCAGTTGCCTTATGTTCTATTGAGAGACCCGATGCTTGCCTCCAATTAGGTAGTTGGTCAAGTAGAGGTAGGTTCTGGTATAGTATACATTTATGCCTTCAATTCTTTTATACTCTTGTTCATGGCAAACAGCATACTATCATGCTGTTCTAAGCGCTCTCCATATACACTTTAAGCAGTGATGATTTTGCCATTCTTTTTTCAAGAAAAAATTTTTTTCTCAAATTATTTAAGCATAGATTCCAGTTTTATTAGATGATGGTCCTCTCACAATAGGTACTGAGGCAATTTGTGCTCTTCTGAAAGTCTCCTTGATACATTCAAGATCATTGAATAGATAATGTACTTTGATTCCATGGTAAAGAGCCTTGAACAAATTGTATTCTTCTTCCTAACTAGAAATTCAGAGGAATTCTCTCCATTATATACTTTCATTTTGATTCATTATCAAACTGCTCATTGAACTTTCATAATTATCACTAGGGACTGATGATGACACCCCTATAGTGAGCATCAAAGTCGCTCAATGACCCCATATTGCTTAACATGTGAGGCTGACTCACTGCTCAGGGGGTCTACTCCATGCAGATTAGGCATCAAAAAACTTTTTGCTAAGATCACAATCATCCTCATAGAGCAAATTCTCCTCTGGTGCTACCCTTGTAGCATCTATTACTTAGGTAAACTGTTTGCACTCACGGTGAAACTCTTGTAGACACTCTTAGATATATTCATTGTATGCTAGCCTTAAGGACTCAACATAAGCCAATCCAAACTCTTCCATGGAAGCTTCCTCAAAGGTGGCTGCGATAGAGAATGTACTGATACAAACAGAGAAGATCTAAGGTTAGTTACTGTATTATGAATATATGGCTAATTGCAGACTGGTTACTGGAAATTAATTCGCTTAAAACACAACAAGTGCAAAATAAAGGATAAGCTTGAGATTCTGTGGAAAGGTTCTCTATTGAGATTAAAAGCAAAGTAATTTATAATTCAAGGGGTAATTAAGATACTGAAATGAAGTTAGTAATGTAAATTAATTGGAAATATGGGGTTCAATATGGGTAATTTTTAAAACCCCCTAGTTAGACATTTTCTGACTGGTGCTTTAGTGGTCTCATCTATTTAAGACAATTCCTATAGCTGCGGATCTCCTTGCAGTGGTTATCCCTTATCTGGATGTTTAAGAACACATTCAACCTACTCGCTTCTGGGTTGTGAGCTGTTGTATCTTCTGAAGATAGTGTCTTTTTTTTAGTACTAGATGGTCCCAACTCAAGGGGGGATTCATCGATGTTTATTGAATTACGCCTGGGCTCCTAAGAGCCTGAGGCGAGGAAGGGAGGAGGAGGCATCGAGAAAGGGAGGGGGTTTGCGCGCCAGAGCCGTGATGCAGTGACAACTGAGCGGGGGAGGGTTGGCGACATAGTGCAGACCTTCAGGGCCATCTCAAAGTGTACCTGAAAGTGGGTGATCATGTGTGGAAGGGTCCACACCTGCTGGTCAAAGGCAGCACGAAGGAAGGAGTTATGGATGGTCCAGATGGCTGTGGCATAGGCGAGGACACGGAGGGGTCGGTGGCAACCAGGCAATGTCTGCTCGAACATGAGGTCTTGCACAGGGTGTCCAGACCAGGGCTGAACATGAAGGAGCGCGCGGGCCTTTGCCAAAATGCGGCGACACCTGGACAGGTGAAAAAACGATGGAGGTGGGGGTCAATAGGCTCCACACAGTGGGGGCAGCTTTGGTGCTGGAAGGTAGGGCCAGTCCGGTCCCCTGTCCTGTATGAACAGTGGAGCACCCTCCATAAGATATTGGACACCTTTGCTGACAGGATGGGGTGATAGACGTCCTTCCACAATTCCTTAAGGTCAAATCTCACGGAGGGAGGGAGGAGCTCAAGGAGTCTTGGGCGGATGGGAGGACGATCTTGGGGGTTGAGGTGAGTTGTGACAACTTGTCCATTGTGCACAATTGCATGGCGACGGGGGCTGAGGCCGGGGCCTTTCCTTCTGTATGGGAAGGCATGGTGGATCCGCGCGCCTACTCGTTTCAGGGCAAGGAGAGCCTGGTTCCAGTAGGGGGATGAGGATGGTTTTAGGCGATGGCCTGGGTGGTTTGTGAGCCACTCCCCTAATGAGGTCAGAGATACTCTAGGAAGACCCAGGGCTGCTGACACTGACTGGCGGAGGGCGGGCGCCCATTGGGGCATGGGGGTCGCGTCCCAGCAGACAATCGGCCATAGGAACTACAGGGAGATTGTGGTGGCGTGGGATCGCGTGTCCAGAAGCCCTAGGCCCCCTTCATTGCAGGGTCTGGAAATGGTTGAGAGGGCCATTGGTGGATGGTTTGAGCCCCAGATCCAACAGCGGAGGAGTACATTGAGCCGAGTATAAAAGGCATCTGTGAATGGGCAGACGTGCGCTAGGAACCAGACTTTGGAGAGGAGGAACACATTGGCCATCAGAGCTCGACCCTGGGGGGTGATGTGCCGCTGGTTCCAGCTGGCAATCCTGGAGTTAACTGCTGCGAGGAGCAAGTCCTCATTGTATTTTAGCGCAACTCCTTGTTGGTTGGTGAGAACGCCCAGGTGATGGAAGGTACCGCGCTCAGGTTCAATACCAAATGGTGGGGGGAAGGTGGGGGAGCCGACCTGTACAACTGTTGTCTTGGAGGTGTTGACCATGGCGTTGGACGCCTTGGTGTACCTCTCAATGGTCACAGCAGCGAGGGCAACATCCACAGGGCAGCCAAATGCAATGGCAGTGTCATCTGCAAATGCCATGGTGCATGTGGGGGATTTACCTGGGACCAGAATCCCTGTTAGCTTGTCCTGTAAGGAGGCCAAGAGGGGGTCAAGGGTGATGTTAAAAAGGATAGGGCTCAGGGGGTCCCCTTGCCGGAGACCTTGTCCAACTGGTACTGCCACTGTAAAACCCATTGGCGCCAGGACTCTGGTGTGGAGCTGGTCATAGAGCGCTGATATCCAGCGCCTAGCTGCGGGTGGGAAATGGAAGCGGGCCAGGGAAGCATCAATATACTTCCAGGCTACCCGATCATATGCTTTCTCCATATCCAGGAGAGCCACAAAGCTATTCACCTTATGAGAGTTAGCAGTCAAAGTCACGTGAAGGTCATTATAGTTGTCCCATAACGACCTCCCCGGAATAAAACCGTACTGGGATGGGGAGAGGCGAGGTGACACCCATTTGGTGATGCGGTTGGCCAGAAGCTTCGTGAAGAGCTTGTGGTCTGTGTTGATCAACGCTATGGGGCGCCAGTTCTCCAGGTTCTCACGGTCTGACTTCTTGTGAATGAGGGTCGTGATTGAGCCTCTGGAGTCGGGGAGGACCTCGCCATTCACCAAGAGTGCAGCGAAGAGGTCGCGGAGGGTTCTGGCTATCACTGCAGGTTCCAGAAGGTACACCTCGAAGGGTATTCCGTCTGGGCCTGGGGCTTTAAGCCGTGGGGATTTCAGAAGGGTTTTCATCACCTCCTGGATGGAAATAGGCGCCAGTAGAGAGTCATCAGCCCGTGGGTCAATGGGCGGCTCTGGAGCCCGCCACAGGAAGTCTTGGATGTCCGATGGGTCCACCTGGGTGGCATGGAAGAGGCTGGAGTAGAAGCGGTGTAGTTCCTGCGTGATTTCCTCCTTATCTGAAGTGGTTGTAGTGCCAATCTTCAGTGCAGTAATATCCTACGCTGTTGACCGGGATTTATGTTTCTGAAAGAAGAAGCGGGTGGGGCGTTCCCATTGAGCATAGTAACGAGATGTTGTAAAGTTTGGTGCCCGTTCTTCCTGCAGTGTGAGCTCCAAGAGGAGTGCTTCCTGCGCCGCTTCCCAGTCTTCCAACCATCTGGGAGAGGGCGAAGGCTGGCAGTTTCGCTCTAGATGTCTGATTCTGGCTTCCGCCCTTTTGACTCTGGCGCGAGCTGCAGTCATCTGGGCTTTGGCACATCTGTAAGCAACGCGGGTGATGCCCTCCTTGGTCACCGCCCATCTAGTCTTGTGGTCAGGCAGGTGGGGTGGGGGGAGGTGAGAGTCTCCCGGATGGTCATAGACAGCTTCTCCTTAGTGAAGGGGTTGTTGAGAAGAGCTGGGGCAACCCTAAGCCAGAACCTACGCGACGGTCTAATTGTGGTGGTGAGGACAATGGTGAGTGACCTGTGATCACTCAGATGGTTGTCATGAGAGATGGGAGAGGAGACGCGGCCAATTATCAGGGGGCCAATCAGTGCCATATCTATGCGTGACGCTGACTGGAAAGCTCCTCCATCATACTGGATCCTAGTCATGCAACCTAGGCCAGACGCGGAGGGTGGAAGCGCATCTATAAAGCCACTCAGGCGAAGGAAATCCTGGAGGCGACTTAATCCAGGGCGTTCCTTTGCTGCAGGGGTAAGAGTCATGGATGCGACTTATGGTTGTGTTGAAATCTCCTAAGAGGACTGTATTCTGTGGGAGATTGAGTTGGACGAGCTCTTCTAAGAGCCGATTTTGCTCCTGACCTGCATTAGGCAGGTAGATGCTTGCAGCGAAGAAGGAGAAGTCAGGAGTGGTGAGTTTGGCCAGTATGAGGCGGCCACCTAGATATTGTGAAAAAGAATGGGTTTTAACCTGGGAATTTAAAACAATAAGGGCGGCATGGTTTGTCCAGAAGGAGTTGCCTCCAAACTGTTCATTCCATGCAGATTGTTCGTGGGGGAGGATATGGGGCTCCTGGACAGCAGCGATGTCAATTTGTGCTGACCTGAAGTTTCGGAGGAGGCGGGCTCTCTGCTTAAAGTCCAGCAACCCATTTGCGTTGATGGATTGCAGGGCCAGGGTGCTGCCATGGGGACTCATAGCTGTTCCCCTCCATGCTCTGGGGGTTGCCAGCGCTTAAACCTGCTGCTGTGAGGCGGCTAGTTTTGAGTCCTTTAGCTTGACTATTAGCTGCAATCCGTGAGGAGCGTCGAGGGTTCTGAGGGGAAGGAGAGGGTGGGGGGCGGAGGACCCAGTAAGCCAGCATAGGATGCTGCCCCCGCTCCGTTGCAGGGGAAGGACCTGAGGGTGCTCAATGGTGACCTCCGCGGTGTCCCCATTTGATGAGTCTGAGTCCATATTCACTTCCTCCAACACTGCAAAGGATCCGCGCGAAATGGACTGTGGGGTTGGGGTAGGACTCTTTGAGGTGGCACTTCTACCGCAGGCCGCGGGTTGCCAGTCCATGCTGGTGGGCATAGCTCCATTGGGAGCTGAGAGTTGATGCGATAAATCGCTGGTGGAGGTCGGTGGGGGTGCCGCGGAGCCCTGAGTGGGGGTGGCTGACGAGGGGCACCCTGTGGGAGATGCCTTGCGCTTGGTGAGAGAGGGAGTTGACTCTGGGAGATTGGAAAGGGTACCCACTGGAAGGGGGCATGAGCGCGAAGGTATCCCATACCAATAGTGGGGTTAGCTGTTTCAACTACTAAGAGTAAGGCCTCAGGGGACAGGTCTTGAACAGGATCCCATTGTGTGGGTTGTGGAATTGCTGCTGCAGCCACGTGGGATCGTTTTTGGCCTGGTTTAGGCCCCTGGGTGGTGGCTAAGAGGGCTTGTTTTCGAGCTGTGCAGCCACTATACAAGTGTCCAAGGGCGTTACACCATGAGCACCGGGGGCGCGCCTGATCAGGGTCGACAAAAAAGATCTCAGGGCATTCCCCAAACACCGCCACACGAGGAATAACCTCAATGTTGCGGGATACAGTGGGGGAGGGGATGAACGACGCCCTAGCAGTGCGAGCTCTTTGAGTGGGAGCATAGTAAGAGGGGACGCTAAAGTCCACTGAAAGAACAGACCCAAACTCCATTAAACCACGATGGAGTGCCAGTTTAAGAGACTCAGGATCAACAGTCGTTGGTAGGTTGGAAAAAGTAACCCATGAAATTTTCTCCAGGTGAGAGCGTGTGCGGGAGATGCAAAGAGATCCACGTGGAATAATGACCTGGAGGGTGGCAGTATGGTCAGCAAGGGCAGCTTCAGTGAAGCCCACATCGATGTAGTGGCCCTCCACTGATTCATGGATGGTGGTGTTAATTGGGAATGTCTCCGCAATCGCTGCAAAGTATGAGAAGTAATCCTCTGTATATAACTCAACAGGGTTATGCCCATAATAAAGGTGAATTGCGTGGGAGAGGGTTGAGCGAGGTAGAGCTTTTTGCGCTCTAGTTTCGGCCCATTTCTTCTTAACATCAGCAATAAACGCCACTTCACGGGGATCAAAATTGGGTAGCGTTGGTGCCAGAGGTTTTTGCCACGCCCCAGTGGCTCCTTTGGTACGTTTGTGTTTGCTTTGGGCTGCAATTGCGGGTTGAGTGTGAGTTGGTGGTTTGGACAAGTTTGCGGAGTTCCCTTGTTGCTGGAATGTTACAGCAGTTGCTGGCGTCATATTAAATTGAGGGGCGGTTTGTTGGGCCTCGCTAAATTGGGGAGGCCCATCCAGATTGGAATTAACTCCAGCCAATCTGGGAGGAGGGGGAGATGTTTCATCACCATCCCATTCTATTTGGATAAATTCAGCCCGAGTATTTGCTGTGATTTTATGGGCAAAACTCACTGGCTGATTGGTGAGTTGGTCGTTTTCAGCATATGGAGATAAAGTGCCGACTTGAGAAGTGCCGATTATGGGGTTTAAATGGGACGGGTGAGATTGGAACTGTGTGAAGTTCCAAAATCTGAACCATTTGAATCCTCATTGGGAAGAGTAGATTGTCCCAATTTGGTACTTAGTAAACCAGAATGTGCGGCTAATTCAACCTTAAATCTGAGGGTTTGGGGGTCAGGTAGCTGGGTATCGCCCCTCATGGAGGGAGCCAGAAACACGGCGTCAGCAATAATAGATGGGGCTGAATTAGCTGACACAATGGGGGAGGTGAATGCCTGGATGGGCTGAGTTGCATTCAACTGAGCAGACGCCATTAAAACAGCGTGGGTGATGGCCTCCTTGGTTGGAGGTGGCCCAGCGGGTTGGTGGGAGGCAGCGCACACAGAGCTGTTAGGCGTGCAGGTTGCAGAAGTGCGATCAGGTGAACTGGCGCTAGTTGAAGTAGCTCCAGGTTGGGGGTGGTGCCTGCTTTCATGGCTGCTGCTTGAGAGCGGGTGATTCTGGTTGACCCCGAGGTGGGTAACCAAGGGTTGCTTCGTTTGGGGTGGTGCTGGCTCGTTTGGCATAGCCTGCGGGTTCTTTTGCGGGGTTTCCCGCCATATTTGCTAATAGTTTTCGTAAATCTCTTTAGTGGAGCTAAATTTCAGGCTGAATTGATTTTCAAAAAGTGATGCTTAGCAGAAAGAGATCTGAAGATAGTGTCTTAGTACTAAATCTATTATAACCCTTCTCAACTTTGGGTTCAAACAATGGCACTCCTATGATGCACCTTGCATCAAATTTTCGAGAAATTATCAAAAAAATGATTTCCTGATTTGGTAAGATTCATTTTCATGCCTTAAATGCTCTCATTAGGGGTAATTCAGCTATTTCATCTTCACATCATCAGCAGAATGCAAATTATTTTAGTCCCCAAAGGTATATAAAGGGTCAATTTTCATACTGTTTTCTGTGATGTCATCATCTTCATATATTAATACTATGAAACACCAATGTGAAAGAATTTAGCATGGTGTCATCCCCTCTTGGTGAAAAATTTCTTTGTTCACCTGAATCTATAAAAGGGCCTTTTCACCCCCATATGCATTGGGTAGGTCGCCTGTACCTCCACCAGCTTGGGGTTAATTCCAGTCAGTTCACTGGTTGAGGAATGACCTGTTGAACCAGTTGTGGCCTCATCCATGACAACAATTTATGATGGTGGATTGACACACTAATTAGCTACCAATGTTGATTTATATCCAACTTGAATGGCCAGATCAGTATCATAATCTTTACTGATATTTTTTGTGGTGCAATTCCATCTAGCAAGCTGGCAACAAATTATGTGATGGCTAACAGATAGCATCCAGGGCTAGGGTTTGGGCAGGTAGGGGTAATCCCATTTTGAATTGAATAGGTTTGGCACTCCAAAATCTATTGGTACAGGCTCACCTTCACTGGCGGTAGGGGAATTCAAAAGGGCAATTTTGAGCCCAAGTGCAATTTAAAGAATCAATATAGTTCAATATTGACTTCTCTTAATGACATTTGAATTAAAGAAGCTTTCTATCAAATCAGGGCGCTGCAACATACCTGCTGGAAATGGATTCTGGACACCATCTTCACATGACACACCCTTGGTCTTCACCACCAACTTTTTGGTGGTGAGAAGGGGGACAAAGGCCTAACCTTCAAAGGAGTAGGTTGTCACCCACCTCTCAACAACATGGGTTAGCTTGCCCTGGTTGGTGAGGGGGAAGCATCCTTTTTGTCCCTTGAAGGGATTAAAGGGTTGTTTATTTCTGTTGAGATGAAGGGGGTGCTTCCCAGAACTTAAACTAAATTTGATTTTAAAGATTTGTTATTAAATTTTTTAAACTTTTTTAAAATATAACAATTGAAGTATCATAATTAAACCCAGAGGTGGAACTTTATAACTAGTCACTGGCATAGAAAAATTTATAATTAATTTGCACCATCTTTTGACTGAACTTAATTGTTGAAGAACGGGCAATGGTAGCTTTCACCATCTAATACAAATTGAATAGCTAAAAAACTTTGAGCTTTTCAAGCTTTTAATATTTTTACAGTCGTGATGTTTACTTTTTACCCTTATTTACACCTAAAATTATGTAATAAAAAGTGACAAACACCTTTTCCCATTAGAAAAGAATTATTTACACAAAGAGCAAACTATATGATAGAATTTGTTTTTATAATAGACATATAAAATACAAGATTTTTTGCTTGAGCAATACAAACAAAATGTTATATTGAGCCTAATTTCTTTAAAAGTGCGCAAAATCGCATAATTTCAGAAATGGGCTAAGGACATAGTAATGTTTATAGAAGACACATTTACCCCTTAGAAAGTTCTATAAAGACACAAAATATACTGATCACTAATTTTAATTAGAAATTAAAGTACATTCACACTAAAAACTAAAATTACTTTTAGACATTATAGGTATCAAAAATACTTTTAGCCATTACACAGTCCATTATATTAAAAGAGTTCATGAAATATAAAACTCATGTCTAATAGATTTACATAAAGCGCCTTGACTTCATAGCACATATTTTGTGCAAAGATTCTAATTTATATATTTCTTTTAAAAGATATTACAAAAATTTTATATTGGGTTAAGTCTGTAATTAATATAGTAACGCCATAAATTATGTTGGGAACTGGCCTAATCCCAAGTCAGTTATTCTCTGAGAGCAATAAAATTTAAATAAAAGACCAAACATTGCCTTAAGGCATGTTGGTGTCTCTACTACATACATCTCGCTTGATGTCATAGGATTTAAGTCCTAAGTTTCTCTTAAAAGACTAACTTCCTTGAGTAATTTCCAGATAATATAATTATGGCCATAAATTAACCCCAATATTTTGATTTATTTGAGGTACGCCGACCAGGGGATGGACAGTACTGATCACAACACTCAAAACGGCAAAACAAACTACTAACCAGGTGGGAAGCAGAAACTGCTTAACCCACCATGGCAGAGGGTGAGGAGGGGTCGGGGGGTTGGTTTTCAGAAAGACCCACCTCAATCAAGGGGTGTTGGTTACAATACCAGATCAGAGCAGAGAGCTAGGGCTTTGGGGCATCTGCATAGTGGGGGCTGAGGTCAGCGTAGTAGGAGTTTTCCACTTCTGCATCAAGATAATGATGGAAAGTGTTTCAACAAAAGCTGCGAGGAGAACTTCAGCTTCTTTGCGGGCTTCAGGAAGTTGGGTGAAAAGGGAGATACTGTGGCGGATGAAGTTGGCTGAGGGGTTGAATGAAGCAAGCGTTGCGACATTCATAACAGCGATATCAGCATCATCAAATATTTTTGAGATGTCACTGCAGGGAGATTCAGGGAAGTCAGGGGGAAGAAGATGGTGGGCAGGCCATGCTGGAGCTGAGCCACTGACTGGGCCACCACGGTGCATAGTTTAGGGCAATGAGGAGAGGCCACCGCAGCTAAGGTGAGCTGGTGGTCACTTTGGAAGGGGGCTGTATTGGGTAGAGGAGCGAAATGGCGAGGGGTAGGGGTTTCATCGAAGTCAGGAAGAAAAATTCTGCCTGGCCATAATCACCATGGCAGAGAGGTTGACCTGTATGCTTACTAATGAGGATATTACCTGATTCGTCAGTTTCAGCCAATAGATCCCATGGATTTTGGTTCACTGGAATAGTGGCGTTTAAATTTGAGTGGGTAGGATTGGGCGAATGGGCAGCTGCTTGGGTGCAAATATTGGTCCAAGCATTGCTCTGATTGGCTGGTGTAGATTTAGGTGGGAGAGTGAGGATGGAGGTTTTGGGTGGGGCTGATTTTCCATGTGGGCCCACTGAGCGAGATTGGAGGGTGGGAGGGGGCAGCAAAGCGCCCCATACTGAACCTCCAGAGGGGGCTCAGAATCTGCATCAGCGGATTTGGCCTTAGGGCACGCTCTTTTTGCATGGTTGAGGCCAAAGCAGAGGGAACAAATCTGCCTACCATTATTGACCTGAGCCCAAAAGAAATGATCAGGCGCTGCAGCCACACTAGCGCGGGGTGGGATTTGTTGGGCTATGGTAGGGTGGTTTGGTATGATGGTGGCTGTTGCACGAGGAGCAGCAAGGCGTTCTGCACCAGATGGAATGGCAAAGATGAGGTTGGGCTGAGTGCCATAAGCCATGAGCCCCGCGACCAACTGGTCATACAAAACCTGGGATGGAAGGTGGGATAGGAGATTTGCAAAGGATACCACTAGCGTGGTGTCTGAAGGGAGGCGAGTACAGGTTGTGGGAATGGGGTTTTTTTATAAATTAGAGGAGTTTGTGCTGCCGCTTCAGCATCCTCCTCAGATTGGAACCCAACGTCAAAGTAGCCCTTAAAAGGGCGAAAGTCTATAAAGCCAGCTGGCGCAAAGGCTGTAGTGGCTAGGTCAATAATTGCCTTATCAGCATATGGGAACAAACGCCCATAGTCCACTCTGAGGCAATAGCGAATAGCAGAGCGAGGGAGGGCGAGAGGATGGGGGCGAGAAGGGTGGACGCGCGCCAGGTGGAGCGCTAAGTCCCGTGGGGGGACAAAATGGTTGGAAGCAGTGGGCGGGCTGTTTGAACCCATCCGAACGCGCTTGCCTGCAGGGCGGAAAACGCTAGGTGGGGGTGCACTGCTGCCCCACAATGGGGTGGCAGGCGGCAGAGCCAAGGACATCAAAGAATAGGTTTGGGCAGATGGCTGTGGATAAATAAACTTAAATTTAAAATCGCTCAAAAGTGACTTTGAGCGGTTAAAGATTAACCCCAATATTTTAATCATAGAAAAAATATAAACAAACCTGTAAATACTTGATTTTGTTTGGTACCAACAGTGTGTTGTTATTAAATTAAATACAATATTTCAAGCTAAAGTAATCACATATATTATTAGTCATATAACTTTTATTAATTATCTCCAAAAAATGAGATGTACATAGTAGACAATGTTTCTACAACAAAAATATCAGGAACGCAGTGTCATCTTCTAACTTGATTAACTCATTTAATTACTTTTCAAACAACAGTAGATGTGAAATGAGCTTTTTTGTAATGAAGCCACTGATTACTAGGCATATTAGATGAACTCTCAGAATGATAAACTTTTATTTAACCAAGGTAAGCCGACCAGGGGACAGACATTACCAAATATATGTGAAACTAAGAGAATAACTAAGAAATATAAAAATTGGGCACCCCAGGGTACTCAAGTTACCCCAGTTGCCAGCGGGACTGCCAGGTATGGGGGGGCTGGTGCACTACTCCAAGGGGGTTTCCCCTGCTATGGAGCAGTTGTGAAGGAAAGGGTCTGTGTGGAGGAACCAGAGTGGGAACCATGATTCTATGAGCGCTTTTTGTCTTGGTCTCATATATCCATAGATCCAGGATTGGAAGTGCTCTAGTAAGTGGACATGGAATCTGTTAATACTCCCATGAATGGTTGGGACCGTGCCCTTGAACACATCTAATGCAATTGTGTGTATTGTCCACATTGCAATGGGTATTATTAGGGAGCGGAGGGTAGATGGGATTGGTGACTCGATCTAAAGCGCAAAGATACTCTTTGATATCAAGAATTCCTGTTCATTTTAAATCTTGAGCAGGCGTGCGACTTCCTGCCATATAGCTTTGGTTGGGGGGCATGTTTCTAGGCGGTGATGTAGGGATCCCTCCCCTCCACATACTGCACATGTTTTGTGGAGGGAGTTGGAGCGGTCTGCCGTCCTATAGGTCCTTCTCAAACAGCGCCAGGCGTTTGCTCTTATCCTTGGTTGTAGGAGTGGGTGGTGTGTCATTTTCCACATTGCTTTCTGTGTGGTTAAATCATAGGGAACGTCCAGCATATCTAGGTATTCTATCCTAGCTATGCTTGGGGTTGTTGCGAGCATATCCCTCTGGGGGTGGTTTTCTGGGTTTCTTAATTTGAATTGGGGGCTGGGTCATCCCCTTCCCTGTATAGTACCCATGTTCTCTATGGTCCATCCCATATGGCGGATAGTTTGGAGGATGTTTTTGAAATGAGGGGAGGTTCCATGAAGACCCGTTGCAGTAGGGTGCTTGGCAAGGTATGAAAGTAGTCTGGGTGGACTATGTGGGTTGGGTAATATGAGCGCCTGTGCAAAGTTAGTCCTTGCTGCTCTGGACCAATGTTGTTGCGGGAGGTATGGAGCAAGGATTTCCTTTATTCAGGTACCTAGGATGTGATTGGCATGGCTCTCAAAATCTATTAGTCTCATGCCTCCGCTTGAGTGTGGGCCAAATAGTGTTTCCATCCGTATAGGAGGGTGAGAGCCAGTCCACAGCCAGCCCTGAATAAGCGCGCGAATTGAGGCTATAAAGGTAGGTGAGAAGGCTATCGCATGGGCCTGGTACCACAGTATTGGGAGAATGAGCGAGTTAGCAACTGTAACTCGTCCTGTTAATCCTGGGGTTCTTCCCTTGAGGGAGGCGACGCGTTTGGATACCCGTTGTAACAGGTTACTTTTCATTGTCTCATTAGCATATCCCCCTGATTCTAGCCAGATTCCAAGGTGTCAGACAGGAGTGGTGGTGGGAGGTGTTTCAAAGGGTAATATAATTGGGTTTTTTCTTCCAGTGTTGGTGTGAGGTTCTGATGTTGTGGCCCAATTGTTTGTGTATTTGCCTAAGAGGATGATTTCTGTCTTCCTTTTATTGAGCGATGCATTGCTCACCTTGGAGTATTCCTCTAATGTGTTCCAGCTGTCGGGCATCTTCATTGTTTTCTATACCTGCTACGCAGTCATCTGCAAAGGCCAGTATCTTGACTGTTGGTTGTCCTTGTGCGGTTATCCCCATGAGATGTGAGCCAGTTACTCGGAGGAGCGGGTCAAAGCTGAAATTGTATAGCAGTGGGCTGAGGGGATCCCCTTGTTTGAGCCCTCTGTGTGGTTTGATATTGTTTGATAGGAATCCAGGGCCGCATACAGCCATGGTTGCAGATTCTGTTAGGAGCATCGCCCATTTTATGAATCTTGGTGGGAGTTTGAAGGCATGTAGACATTCTTTTTAGGTATGGCCAGCTAACACGGTCATACGCCTTTTCCTGATCCAAGAAGACCAGGGCACCAGTTGCTTTGGATTGGCAAATGTTTGCAACAGGGTGTATGTTGTTCCAGATTGAACGCCCTGGTATAAGCCCAAACTGGTTGGGTGATAGGACGTCAGATGCAATTGCGCCTAATCTAGCTGCTAGAACTTTTGTTAGAATTTTTGTGTCAGTGTTGGAGAGTGTAATTGGGTGCCAGTTGGCCAGGTCCAACTTGTCACCCTTTTTATACAAGGTTATAACGTAGGATTCATGGCCTCCTGGTAATAGGCGTGTTTCCAACAAACTCTGGTTCATTGACGCCAATAGGAGGGGGCGATTTGTTGAAAATATTTTTTGTAAAATTCGTATGGTATCCCATCAGGCCCTGGGAATTTCTATGTGGTGCACCACGAATTGTTTCCCAATAATCCTCCCGTGTGATAAGGGATAGTATATTGTAATTTGGTGGTGTACTTTGTATCTTGGCAGTTTGAATAAATTCTTTAATTTTTTGTGGATCTGTTGGCATATCGCAATATAATTTGGTGTAAAAGTGGTGTACTTCCGCCTTGACCTTCTCAGGGTCAGTTGCCACAGTGCCATTGGTCTTGCGGACCTGTGTGCATGTGGGCTGGTTTCTGCGGGAGTGGAATTGGCAGAAAAAGTATGTCAAACAGCTTTCACCTTCCTTTATGAACTTACCTTTGTTTGATACTTTTTTTCTGTGTTGGTGTTCAAAGATGAGATTGTTAAGTTGGGCTGAAATTTCTGCCCATTTGCGTCCCCAATTAGGGCTATAACCAGATCTCGGAGTATTTATTTCCAGGTGGTCTAGTTCTGCCAAGGTACGCTTGATTGTGGCTGTGTCTGCGGTGTACTTGCGTGATGCAATATGTTGGGTTTTGTTGATTAAATCTTTTTTGAAATTTTTCCATGTTCCGATGGGATCTGAAGTGAATGGAGCTGTAATTTTAGGGTTTGTAGCCTTGTTTTTAACCCAGTCAGATATCTCAGGCAATCTTATATTTTCTGGGTGAAGCTTTCTCCAAGGCGACACCTGTGTGTGGGATTGGGTTGGCGCTAACTGCACCAAAACTAATTGGTGATCAGAAAAATTGATCTTTTTTGTTGTAAATTTGGAGATTCTTGAGTGGTGGGATTGTGGGATGAGGATGTGATCAATACGACTCATTGATATGAGCTGTTCCTCAAGTATGTCGGGTCTTGTCATATGGGGAATGATTGGTGAATTGGGGGGAAGAGCATCCTGTAAGCCAAGAGATGCCTTCATTGTGCGATATTCAATGTGTCCTGGTGGGTATCCCCTGGGATTAGGCCATCGATCTGTATTGGGGTTATCCCAGCAGTTGAAATCACCTAATATGATGATATCTGGTGGGAGGGTAAGAGTAGAAATTTTTTCAAAATTTTTTTTCTCTCAGTTGCAGTGCACGGTGCATAGATACATGGTAACGAAATTATTTCATCTTGGCATGTGATTGTTGCTACCAGGACTCGACTGTGCAAGTGTGATGATGAATTTGTAATTTTATATTTTTTGTTGTTTTGGACTATCACCCCACAGTGAGACGTCCATACTGATTGTGATGGTGCGACCCTGGTTGACTAGGATTCTTATTCCTCTTGTAGGCAGTGGGTTTCTTGGATGGCCAAGATGTCTACAAGAGGTTTTCGCAGGAATGCCAGCTTTTTGGCTTGGGACGTATGAGCCCTGGCTCCCGCGATGTTTAATGTCCCTATTGACACTGAGGTTATCATGGCGCCTCAGGAGTGGTTGGGAGTACCCTCTGGTCCTATCCCACCACATCTCATTTTGGCCATGCTCCACGTCTGTACTTCAACTCTTTCACTGCCATTGTTGGTTCCCTTGATCTGACCCAATGATCCAAGGGAATTGCAGTTTTTTGCATTTGCGTCAACTTTTCCTGCACAGGTCTCATGTTGATTTGATGCGGAATGTTGATTGGATTTTATATTTTTGAGATTCAACTTTGTTGCATTGTGCACCGCATTTTCACCCAAATTGCGGTTGCATTGTACCTCAATATGTGCATGACTGATGTCGCTTTGTGATTCATTCAGGTTACTGTGAAAATTTTTGACCTGGGCATATTGTTCTGATTGGTTGGTTTGGTGAATATCCAAAATATCCTCCCAAATTTGTCCAGGGTTAATGGTGGACTCTGTGTGTGCCGCCGCTTCAGCTGCTGCTTGCTTGCGGGCTTTTTGTGCTGCTTTTCTCTGTTTACTTGTAACTGGGTCCACGATGGAGTATAGTCCATCTCTACCCCAGTGGAATGGGTGGTGGCCATCAGTCATTTTGGCGAAGTTTTCATTATCTTCATCCATAGCTTCTTCACAAAAATCATTTTCCATTAAGCCCTCTTTTACAGGGCATGCATGTTCCTTGTGGCCCAGTGAGCCACAGTGGTTGCAAATGGGTGGTGCGCGTTCCGGTGTAACTCAGAATGCAGCCAACTGGCCCCCATCTACAAAGTGAAATTCTGCTGCGCGGGGAATTCTGGATAAATCCTCTTCCACTTCTGGGAAGGGGTTGATTACAGAGATAGCTTTGCCCGTGAACAGGTCAGGCATTAAGTGAAATTGCTGTAATTCAAGTTGTTGGATTTCTCTGTAGGCCACAAGACCTTTGCGGAGCTCCTCCTCAATTACCTTATGAGGAAGGTGCTGGGGAGCGAGTTAAAGGAGATGAACAAAGTTTTCGCTTTGTTCCATCTGGTGCACATGGTGCACACAATTTTTTTGCCCTCAGGGAGGGCAATTTCCACGCAGATTTTTGCTGCGGCATTGGCCTCATTGGCTGTTTTGAAACCAATATCGATCCAGCTGTGGCCCATGTTGTTGGTGGCTACATACACCGCGTGAGGGAAAAGTGAGGGCTGTACCTCACATGTTTTCTCCCACAGGGTCAGTGACTCATCCCCAAGGAAGAGTCTGATCCCGTGCTCCACCTTTGACAAAGGTTGGTTGAATTAAATGTACATGTATTGCGTGTGCTTTACAGTAAATATCATAAACCCAGATGGTGTCTGAGTTTGTGATTTTTTTATGGCTTGGGTTCCTGGTCCCCCTCCAGGGCGTTTCTTGCACTTGGTTGCACCGTTAAGCGCACCACTTGCCGCGACGCTCGCCCATGTTGTATTATTTTTGTTATTAAAGTCGCCCATCTTTCCTGTGTGTGATTATCCAAATTTGCTGTTCAAATTGAATCATAGTAACTAAAGTGATTGTTATGAGAAAGAAAAGCCCTCAAAATGAGAAACTTATCGCTTTAAAGTACTATTTGAGCTTGTTTAAACATCAATACAAGGATATTTCTTTTTTTTAGTACTAGATGGTCCCTTTTTTTAATACAAGGATATATCATACTTTGCAACTTGGCCCATTAAAATGGGTTTGGAGTCAATTTTTACTCATATCTTGAATTATTCTTGTGTTTTCAATGTAGTCTTGTATTTTCTATTAAAATTATAATGACTAAGATCAGTTTCTCTGACCACAAACTTATATCATTAACCTTATCCAGCTCATTATCTAACTAGACCCCAATATGAGATAAGTTGTCCCAGAAATTCTTAGTCTAGGAAATTAGTAATGATAAGAATAAAGTCATACTTTTAAAAACATTCATTTGCCATATAAACCATTGGACATATTGTACAGATAATACTCTTGGTCGTTTAAGAATAGTACTTTTGCTGATAATATCTCAAAAGTGTTTAGAATTATATGGTGAAATGTTTAATGAGATTAACTTGAACAAAATACATCAACAATATAATACAGATAACCATGGTTGCCAATGAGTCGAGGTATCAGCATGTTTAAATGCCTTTAATAAGGCAACATTAACATCAAATAAGAGTCTAAGAAGGCAAAAAAGATATAAAGCCAAATAATTTGTACTCTTTAAAATGTAAACATTAATGTCTAAGCTGCTAAAACTTTTACTTGAGTTCCAGAGAAGATGAAACCATACTTTTAGTTTCATGAATAGTAAACAAAGTACACAAAGGGTACACTTTGCTATTCTGTTTAACATTTGTCAGTATATCTTAATTTTTAATTTTATCTTTATTTTTATTTGGAGAAGGCTGACCAGGAGATGGACTTCTAATATGTAAATGAAAAGAGCTAATATCAGAAAAAGGGGGGCACCCCAGAGAAGCAAACGTTATCTCCTGTTGCCAGCGGGAATGCTAAGAAATTGAAGGGGGTTACATGTGTAGGGGCTTGCGCCACTATTGAGCACGTATGCAGGAAGGGTTCTGAAGTGATGAACCAAACTGGAAACCAGGATGAGACCAACTGACGGCGACAGGATGGAAGGTACCAAAACAACCATTCTTGAGAATGGTCCACGAGGTGAGACTGGAACTGGCGTACAGCTTCCTGGAGGGTGGGGGTAGAGCCTGAGATAGTGTCCAAGACAACTGTGTGGATAGTCCACATAGCGATTGAAACCACTAAGGCTCAGAGGGAAGGTGGTATAGGGAAATCAAGGACAAGGCGTAGATGTCCTTAGACAGGCTGAAGGGCTGTGTCTGATCCTGGAGAAAGAGACGCTGAACCTCCCGCTAGATTGCTTTTGATGGGGGCACTCCTCCAGGCGGTGAACCAAAGTTCCATACTGGTCACACATGACACAAGATGAGTGCAAAGCAATAGAGTGCTTGTCAGTATGGTAAACCCACTTTAAGCAGCGCCACACATGGGAACAAATATGCAGCTGCAGAAGAGGGTGGTGGGCATACTTCCAAATGGCTTTCTGGGTATTGAGGGAGTAGGGGATGTCCAACATGTCCAGGTAGTCCACCCTGGCCATGACAGGGGTTCTCATGGGTATTACATTGTTCAGAATGGCTTGGCCTTGTACTTCCTGGGTGAACTGAGGAGTAGGGCACCCCCTCTGGGTGGTGTGCCCACTGATGCAAATTATCCACTCAGCGCTCTGCATGGGGAGGAGAATTAGTTTAAAGTGGGGCGACTTCCCATGAAGGCCCGCAGCAGAAGGGTGTGAGGCAAGCTACTTTAACAGAGAATGGGGGTGGGTAGGATTGCTGAGTCCCAGGGTGCGGGAAAAGTTGGAGTGGGCCATGCGTGACCAGTGATGGGCGGAGAGCATTGGGTTGGTGACTGCTGCGATCCAGTTGCCAAGGATTTTGGCGGCATGGACCTCAAAGTTGAGCAGGCCCATACCACCACTATGGCGAGGGCCAAACATGACATCCAGGCGCACTGGTGGTGGGAGGCCTAACCAAAGCCACTCTTGCAGAAGGGCGTATAATGACTTGAAGAAATAAGAGGAAAAAGCGATGGCGTGGGCCTAAACCAAACTTTAGAAAGGAGCATAGAGTTAGCTAGCTCTACCCTGCCTGTAAGGGAGGTTTAACGGGCTCTGAGGGAAGCTATGTGTTTTGTAATGTTGTCCAGGATATGGTGCTCCATCACTGTTGAGGAGTACCCTCCCGCCTCTAACCACACCCCCAAATGGCAGAATGAGCCAGCGGTGGGCCTTGGCACAAAGGGGAGCACAAACGGGGTATTGTTGGGTGGGCGGGGTAAGTGAGCCTGTGAGCCAGTTGTTGAAGTAGGTAGAAAACTGGGCGCTGGTGACCAGCGGGCTTGGTACCGACCAAGGAGAATGATTTTGGTTTTGGAGGCGTTAAGTGCAGCGTTACTTACCCTGGAGTAAACCTGGATGTTAGCTTCAAGCATGCGTGCATCATGATTGTAGACACTCCAACCACACAATCATCAGCAAACGCCAACATCTTGACTGGTGCTTGGCCTTGCACATGGACAACAGTAAGGCTGGAATTTACATTGCGAAGAAGCGGGTCAAGGCTAAAGTTATACAAGATTGGGCTTAGAGGGCCCCTTGGCGTAGGCCCCTTTGAGGGAGAACTACATCCGTGAGGAAGCCAGGGCCACGCACAGCCATTGTGGCAGATTCCGTGAGCAACATAACCCAATTAATGAAATGATGGGGGAGATGGAGCTTGTGGAGGCAGGCTTTGAGGTAATCCAAGTTGACTCTATCATAGGACTTCTGCTGGTCTAAAAAACAAGTTCTCCAGAAGCCGTGGATTGGCAGACGTTGGCTACAGTATGTACGTTATCATAAATAGACCACTTAGGAATGAATCCAAATTGCTCAGGGGAAATGAGAGCAGAGGCAACTACCCCTAGGCGGTTTGCCATGATTTTGTTAAAAAGTTTAGTATGTGTGTTAATAAGTGATATGGGGCGCCAGTTGGCAAAGCCCAGCTTATCCCCTTTATTATACAACGTGATCATGTAGGCCTCTTGTTCTCCAGGGAGTAGGTGCGTCTCCATTAGGCACTTGTTTATTGAGACAAGCAGCAAGGAGGAAAAATATTTAAAGTATTTCTTATAGAACTCATAAGGAATCCTGTCTGGACCTGGTCGTTTCCCGTATGGTGCACCACAAATGGCGAACCAGAGTTTGTCCTGAGAAATTAAATTCATCAACTCAGTCGATGATACCCCAGTGGTAGAATAGGGACCTCTACCACTGCCTCCATGAGTTCCGTTCCAGTACAGGAACTTTAAGTAGGGGACAATTATGACTGTGTTGGCATTGCGCACCAATGCCTGAACCAAGATAGCAAATAGCAAAGGCAGTCCATGGAGTTCCTGGCCTATCATATGCTGCACATGGAGGTTTTCCAGATTTTATCCTCCTTTCCCATTCACTCAATTTCTCATTAATCAGTGAGGTATTATCCCCAGGGTTGCCACCTCAAATAAAAAAATAAATTCATCAACTCCGGATAAAAGGGAATGGTGCAGATATGTGTACTTTTGAGAAATTTGTCAACTTCAGCCAGCTGAACTGGATCAGAGCAATACAATTTGATACGATAATTTTTAACTTCAATAACACTTCAGCTGGAGTATCTGTGATGGAGTGGTCTGGCCGCCTCACCTGTGTGCAGGCCAAGCTCTTTCATGGTGCAAAGAATTTTCAAAAAAAGTAAGTGGAGCATGTGTTGCCCACCATGATATTCTTTGCCTTATACTGAACACAAACTCGATGTTTGTGTTGCCTTACCAGTGCATTGAGGCGAGCGGACACTTCTGCCCACTTGCAACCCAAGCCAGGCTGTAGCCTGCTGCTGGGACATTAGTTTCCCGGTGGTCCACTTCTGCCAGCATGCACAAAATGACTGCCAAGACAGCCTGAGAGCAATGTGATGAGATGTGGCATGCTTGGAAGATGGTTTTCACTTTGAAGGTTGACCAGGTAGAAAGTGGGTCTGCACATAACAGTGTGGTAAATTCTGGAGCCAAGGTTTTGGTGTTTACCCATGAGGAAAACCTGGGCGATGTGATCTCGGCTGAGCAGAGTTTGCACCACTTTGGCGCCTGTGCCCCCGGATGTGAAAAAGAGAAGGAAGTTGACACCATCCTGTGGTCAGATAAATCGAGTTTTGTCATCATAAAGTGGGAAATTTGGGACTAAAATTTCAACGGTGTGAGAATAAGGTCAATGTGGGACATAGACTTCAGCTGGCTGTTGTGCACATGGGGATGAGACATGTTTGTGAGCAGCAGTGCATGATGTGGCAGAGTATCAAACAACCCCAAAGTGTCCTTTAGAATGTGAAGTTCTATATGCCCCTGCAGGGGTGTAGGTGATGAGGGCCAGCAGTCAGTGGCTTAGTTGGTCCAGCAGTTCATGTCACCCACCACAAACGGGTCTGAGGGAATTGTGAGGGAATTAAAGGCTGAGAAGAATTTCAGATGAGTTTGTGAACAGGTTGGGGTGTATATGTTAACGACAGCATGCACTTCATCATCCCAAAAAAAGGATACAACAAGGACACAGCCGTTGAGGTACAAAATTTGACAAAATGAATTTAAAATTTTGGGTCACTCACTTAAGCACCCCACAGTGCGGTGACTAAAAGGAAAGGGAAGGGAGGAGCGTGGTTGCCCATGTGTCCTCTGCACCGCATGGACAGTGGGTTTCCTGAATGGCCAGGATGTACACAGGTAAATTATTTTAAAAAACTCAGTTTCCTAGCCCAGGACGGCGAGGCCTTGAGTCCAGCGATGTTTAATGTCCCTATAGTAAAGGCTCCCCCATCATACCCTAGTTGTAATGGGAAGGGCACCCATGCCCTTCAGCCTTCTCTTTTTTACCACGTCGCTTATGGCAGCGCGGGTATTTTGTGATATGGAGTATGGTTCTATATGGGATGATTTTGCTGTGGGGTTGGCGTTGGCTTTTGTCTTCTGCTTATTTTCCACCTTGGAATAATTTTTGGAGTTGTGTGTGCACCTGCGGTGCTCCATTGCATGTTGGCGAAATTTTGGAAGGTAGATTGGTGGGTGACTCAGTTTTGATCAAGGCTTTGTATCATTAGTCAGGTGAATCTGACTCACCCATTGGGTCATCAGCTTGGGTGGTCCAATCTGATTGGTGGAAGGATTTGTGAGCTGCTTCTGCAGCTAATGACTTGATGTTCTCCTGAAGCTGGGTGGGCGGGATCACGGATGCAGCCATGGCTGCTGCCTTGGCTGCTGCTCTGTGGGCCTGCTTGGCCTTCTTATGCTCCTGTGGGGACACAGGCTTAACTTGAATGTAGCACCCAGGAGCACCCCACGGAAAGGTGGCATTGGTATCTATTGCCAGTTCATAGTGGGCGTCTGCACTGCTCATTGCATCCAGGATGATTTCATTTTGATCAATGCCCTCCTTGGCAGGGTAGGTATGGACCTTGTGGCCAAAAGTGCGACAGAAGGTGCAGATAGGAGGCGTGCTATCCACAGTGACCTGGAATGGGCGGGATTCTTGCCCATCAATTTCCACAAACGCGGTGTGGGATTATTGGGTCAAAACTTCCGCTACCCCTTCATATGGGGTGAGGACAGCAATTGCTTTGCACATACACAGGTCTGGAATGAGCTTAAAGCGCTGCATCTCAAAGAATTGGATTTTCCCATATTCGTTGATCCCAGCCTTCAGGTGGTGCTCCAGCACAGTGCGCTTAATTGTTGTAGGTAGGAAGTCAAAAGTTATGAAAATTTGATTATATTTAGTCCAAAAAGTGTGCTTCATGTTGACTACCTGTTGACCATCTGGGAGCTCCACCACCACCCGCACTTTTGCAGCCTTGTCTGCTGCAATTTTGTTTTTGAACCCAAGATCCAGCCAACCTTGGGGCATGAAGTGCAGTACAATGTACACTGCGTTCAGGAAATGTGTGTGTACATCTCCACAAAACTTCTACAAAGCGCCGTTTGTTGTATAACCAGGAAGACTTGCACCCCATGCTCCACTGACGACAGTGGCTGGGGAGTGCGGCATATTGATAAACTGGTTGCAGCACACTTTCCAGGCCAAAATTTCCAGGAAAATGCTAACTGCCAGTTTTTTACTATTATTTTATCTAGGCTGCTGGTGTCACCGGGGCGTTTATGAAACTTGTTTGGTGTGGGGCCCGCTCCTGTGACCTTAACTTTGCTCGCCCAACTGCTACCTGACATTGGGTGCACACTAATCTCCTTGATAAGATTATCAAATTTACCTAGACTTGAATCGATTTGTTGCAAAAGTGTTTGCAACGAGAGAGAAAAGTTATTTGTCTGTATATCTTAGTAAACTAAAAAAAGTCTGGATAACTATGACATGTGCTCTTTTAGATAAATATCTAGTTGATGTAAACATGATATGAATTCTATGATGCTTTTTGCAGTGCCTCATATTATAAAATCCATAATCCAAAGTGAGTTCATAAAGTTTATTAAGTGATACTTTGAGATGTTAGCACATATCTTATGAAAATTGATTAACAAGTGTTGCATGAAAAACTTTTATTACTTAGTGGTTCAGATGCGTTTGTAATGCTCTTGTAAAAAGGAGATGAACTTGAAATAGTCAACTGGCTTCCTATAGCATTAGTAAATAAACAAAAAATTATAAAACATGGCATAAAGCTTAGAGACTTGGTATATGAAGTCATATATCCTCCTAGCATGGCTTTATCCCCCAAAAAATTTTGTAGTTATATAGACTCCACTGCTGCTAAGCATGATGTGAAAATCTGATGATCACTCGCATGAAAATTGGTATCCTGCACGCTTATTTGGGATGAAGTTCTGCCAGATGATTCTCAATATGGCCAGTGGCTTACAGTATTTTTACCATTCAGAAACTCACTAGGCCTGTTAAAATAGCCCCAACTCTTATGGTCAATTTCAGGCATAATTTCCCTAACGTAATTGAGAATTTCTGCTGAGGCAGGTTTCAATACAAACTGGGAATTTGTTCCTTTCAGTTTGTTGACACTTCTCCAAAGAAAGGATTCAGATGAGAAAGCAGGGAAAGAGATGAAATAAGATAGCTTTTATTAGAAGGTATTTATTTGATGATTAGCCATTAGGCCATAATATGCAAGCAGATCAGCCTGAGCACTTTGATAAAATACTTAATCGAATTGACATTGAGATATTCGCCCAAATTATATAATTGCAATAGGCTTTGAGGTGATAATATAGGTGTTAGATCAAGCGTTGAAAGGGTAATTGGCCTGATCTGATGGTTGTCAAAGGTTTATTTTTAAGTCAACCGCCAGAATCTGACACATGCCAAACATAATATACTGAGCCACTCATGTATGTAGAACCTAGATAAGGCTTACATCTATGTAAATTTAGAAATACTTTTGAAATGAATTAATAAATTTAACTTTCCACCAGATAGTAAACTGGATTGTGTTACTTAACAATTTTTTATCTAAAGTATCCAAAGTCTAGGTTTCATAATAGACCCAGTATACCCTAATTAGGCTTTTAAAGAATGGAACCTACAGGCCCTAATTGTAAGTTCAGATTAGATTTTACTATAGCTGGCAAATGCTCATCACAAGAATCTATTACGCAAGGCCAAATTTTTTTGATGGTGGGGTTTTTTTAACAATTGTTTGTACTTTTTTATTATGCTCCTATATAGAGAAGTTATAAAAATATTAGTTTTTTATGTTAAACTGTTGAACAGAATTAAGAAATACCCTCTTTAAGAAAGCACAGATAATCTTGGTATTTCAAACCACTAAAGACCACGAGATATATACATATACATCACTTTTTATTATTCAAACAGGCTTATGGATAAGATTTTAGACTTTAAAAATGGCTAGGACATTCAGACCTCACAGTTGGACGTGAAGAGGAGAGGTTTCATGTAAAGAAATCATGTTTATTAGTTTTTATGATAAAAAGGAATAGTTTAAGAGGACTTATTTATTTATAGACTATAAAATATAATTAGAAAGAAAAGATTACACAATTAATATAAGAACAAACAGTTATCTAAAAAATTGTTGTTAGCATTTGTCAGAAACTTGACATTCAACAAGCTAATAGGAATGTCCTGATGAAGAATAGTTCATATTTTCTAATAATAATCTCCAGTATAATCTTTTAGAAGAATCAATAAGATTGGAGTAATACTGCTTTTCCTATCCCTCAGCCAGATAAAAAGGATTTATTTACTACATTATGCTAAACCCTAGAGGAATATGCAAATTGACTTTGAAGCCCGCCCATGCACTACTTTAAATTTGGTGCTACCGCCTAAGGAAAAACCACCCCCTTTTATATACCTGAGGGGAAATCCAAAGGGTGGAGAATTTTTACCCATCCATCAAATCCTAGGTGGTTTAGTAATTGGCTGAAGTGAAAATATTTTCAAGCCGCCTGATAAGATAAACTATATATCAAGTCATTACCACATGGGTTTGTTATCCCTGACGTTGACCTAACATCTAAAATCAAGCACCATAAAGGTGAAAGTTTTTGAGCGTTCTGGTAGGGTAAATTATCATTTTACCTAAATTGAGCCAACCACTGCCTAACCCAAATCTCACTATTAGCCCTCAAGTAGCATAGATACTAGGAGGTAATAATTTAATAAGGGATCGCATTTGTCCTTATTTTTGATACTAAAAATCATTATATCTAAAATCTACTTGTGGTTATTTCACCACTAAAATACTCAACAACGGTTAAGAATTCCAAACTTCTGCATCTGCTATATCGCTGAAATTCTGTATCAAAAACACCAAAGTGCCAGGATTCCAATAAGTGGGGTCACTACAGGGGAACCTGTACACCACAATCTTTTTATAAAAATGGAGAACGTTCATGTTAGTAACCCTCTTATCCTCTCCACTAAAATTGAACCAATGCTAGTTTCTTTAGAGCAGCAACTAGCCCACGCTTTATCACGTCTTAAAAAGCTTAAACGGAGCCTCCCTAGACCCAAATGTGACCTCTTCTGATGTCCTTAATCTCCATTAGAGACAAGTTTACCCCTGTTGAAGGTAGCATCACCTCATTTCTCTTCGTCTAAAATCTGTCATGGAAGGGATGACCATTCACCAGAAATAAAGAACATTCTCCCTTGCCAAAGGATCATAGCTTAAGAGGTAATGGCTCCTCATGTGGACACTTTTAGTGCCTTGAAAGAGGTTAAAGAAGCGCTTAATAAGAAATTTGGCTCAACACAGAGTTTAAGAAGGATCTAGCATGCTTTTATATGTCTTTGTGTTGCAAAGGGAGAATCAGTTACCACCTTTGTTGGACAGTTCTAAAGAGAAGCCCAGACACTGTTACTTGCAAAACTGTTACCTCTTGATGACGCTGTTGCTTCCATTTTGACTGGCTTGGATTCTAACCCTTCCTTATCAAAAGTATATTATCTTAAAAAAATCTACCTGAGGGATGTTCACAATATAATAGGATTATTTAGATGTTGCAGATTTTCATAAAGTTGAGACTATCCAAGCAGTTGTGTTGAAACCCAAGTCTTAACCATCGAGGATCTCTCAACTGTAACTTCGCAGAATGAGACCATACGATCCCATGACTCCTCCTGTGCCTGTTCCCATATCAAAATTTGCTCCTGCGCTGTGACTCAAAATAGAAATCACTTTGCTACGTGAGATTTTCCAGAGTGCATCATTGGTGACAGGGCAGCACTCCTATCTGTCATCTGTACCTAAAGTTCGCCTTATACATTCCGTTGAGACTTTGCCTCGCCCCATGCCCTCCACTTGGAAGTTTTCTGCATTAGTTTAATTGCCACATCCCTCTATTACGCAGTCCACAGCATCCTTGGTATCTTCACTACCTGTTTGCATCTTAAACCTTCCCTCAAGGTGCAGCCAAACCCAACATTACACCAGCACGTGAGGCTGAGTCTAAAGTATCCAAAACATCTTCCAAAGAGCCCAAAGCAAAGACATTTGAAGCTGAAACGCCCTCATACACGGCCAAAATGGTAGTTGAGCGCCCCAAGGGAAACCACTGCAACAAAAAGGGCCAGTTGACAAGGTGTATCATATGAAGCAAACTGATGAGCCTGATGTGCAAGACTTTAACTTCCCTCCTTTCGCTCCTCTGATGTGTAAAGGCAACCTCCTGATGACGAATCTTAAGGGGTTATGAAAGCGTTGTATATTTGTCCTAGGAGCCCCAGATAAAGTAGGGATATCTGATTGTCTGAACCCTGAAGGGATAAATAAGGCCATGATGCCTGATGAAACCTTTCTTACCAAGTTCTGGAGTGCCCTGAGGTTATTGATATTACTAGTGATGCTGACAAGTTCATTACTTTGTTGATTCAGCCTATGCAGCAGGTTCATACCTCAAAATTAATTAAAGATAGATATCATGAAACCGCACAAAATCTTACTTCTACTTTTAGTCTTATGGAGGTGGTAGCTCTTCACCCTAACTTTGGGGGAACTCTAACCAAAATAGATGTTGTCATCAACAGGGTACAGGTCATGGACATCCTTGGCACTGGTTCCCCAAGTAAAGTGATCTTGAAACTCATTAAATTAAGTTGGCGTCTGACCTGGAATGCTACCAGGAGTTTGAAGCTGTTGGTCCCAACAGTATACGCATTATTGGGGCATAATCCTCTTTACCACTAAAATTTGGTAAGCTTATCTGTCAGCTCCCACTGTGGCTTTGGATAAAAATAAAGAAAATATGCTTATTAGCACTCAATTTATGCTTAAGTATGATGGAAAGTCAACCTGAAACAGGGGTTTTTCTCCCTACTCAACTATGAGGTTCCTCTGTCTCTAACAAGTAATTAAATTAACAAGAAATAAACATCTGCTCAGTTGAGTACCCATCTTATGCAGTTTCGCTGCACTATAAAACGTCCAGGTGAAATACAAAGAAGTTGCCTGATTAATGGATGTCTCATTATCATTCTTATTATGCCTCTAAAGAGATACTAATTAAGTCTGGTGAACAACGGGTGATTGACACCAAGATTACTTTAAAAATACCCCAGAACTGCTTATTCCATATAACCAGTATTGATGAGGTTTGTCTTCTAGAGCCCCAAGTATTTCCTGGAATACTAGATCCTGCCTACCAGCGACCTTTTGATATTCTGTCAGGAATCTTACCAATAAGGACTTTATAGCAAAAAAACATAAAGTGATAGGAAAAGGACTTCTAAATCCCATTGATAATATTAAAAAAGATTACTGCATTGGGTCTATGTTAGGTATGAGCCACCTATTGATAAACTAATTGTAATGTGCCTAAAGTTAATATTTTAGATGAACTAACCTCAGACCAGCTTGAAGAAAAATTAATTCTTTATAGATACCTACAATGATTTATTTAACCAAGGTAAGCCAACCAGGGGGCGGACATTACCAAACTAAAACTAAAATCATCATAATAAAAAAATTAACAATTCAAACAAAATACCCAAAATGGATAGATTGATTAATCATACCTAACAAATATCTAACCTAGTGGGTAGCGAATACTGCTAGCCCTCCATGGTGGATGAGGAGGGGGATTGGGGGCTCATCTTTGGCTGCATCCATCTCATCCCAGAGTAGGGTGCGTGTTAAGGCAGATGGTAAGGGTGTGGGGCATCGGCGGTATGGGGTTTGATATCCTTGATGACTGGAACTTCTGAATAGTCGCCAGCCATCATAATGCCAACAATGTATTTGCCCAAAGCGTCTTCAACTTTGAGGTGAGCATCTGGGAATTTAACGAATGTGGCAATGTTGGTTCAGGTTATTTTTGCTTTTGGATTCCGTGCTACTGTTACCACGTTCTGGATGGCTTCAGTAACGTTTTTGTGTAAAGTTTTCATGTTGATCTTACTTTGTGTAGTAAGATTTTGGGGGATAACGGGAGGTGGAATTCCTCCTGCAAGCGCAACCACAGACTTGGTGGCAGCTTTGCGGAGCAGATGGCAATCTGGTGTGGTGGCTAATTCTACTGCAAGCTGAGTGGTCGCTGTAGAATGGTTTGGCGTTAGGTTGTGGGACATATTTCTGAGGCAGAAATTTTGCATCCTATTCTGCGTTACAAAGCTGCTCGACTTGCAGCGTCAGTTCTTCAATGATGTTACCTGATTTGTCCATTTCATCCAATAATTCCCATGGGTTTTGGTTGAATTGAATTGGGGAATCAGCATATGGTTGAGGTTTGTTCAATTCATTGCAGATGCATGGGATCAAACTGGGATCCAATCTGATGTTTAATTGGAGGAATTATTTGTGTCATTGGGGTGGTGAGGAGGCTGATTGGTGGCTGCAGGTGCAGCTGTAGCAACAGGCTTTGGGGGTGGAGGAGGTAGGATTGTGCCTCATACCTGAAATTGTACAGGGTGGGCATCAGATTGGAGGTCAGCAGATGAGTCATCTGATCCATCTGATGTGGTTGAGTATAGCATTTGCGTTTTGAGTGGTCTAACTTGAAACATGATGGGCAGATTGTCCGCCTGCCCTCGACCCAGGCCCAAAATGGATGGTCAGGCGCTGAGGGAATAACGGTGCATGGCAGAATTTCCGCTGCAATTTTACTGAATTCAGGGCTTATTGTGGCATATGCCCGAGGCCCAGCAAGTCAAGTGGCCCCATTTGGGACCACAAATTGTAGGATGGGGTTGGAGCCATAGACTGCCAAACCAGCCATCAGCTCCTGGTGGAGCACTTCAGGGGGAGGTGGGTGGGCAATCCAGCAAACTGGACCACCAAAGTGGTGTCCACTGGGAGCTGAGTCCGAGTTGTGGGGAGAGGGGTGCCCTGGAATACCAGGGGCACAGTTACTGCAGTGGCAGCGTCAGCTTTGCAGGTGAAGCCGAGGTTGAAGCACCCCTTGTAGGGGCGGAAATTAATAAATCTGGCAGGTATCATCACCTCCTGTGCCATTTCAATAATGGCTTGGTCATCATAGGGGAAGAGTTTCCCATATTCAACCCTAAGGCCGAAACGCATGTTGCTCCAGGGGAGCATTAAGGGGCAGTGTGGTACCGCTTGAGTATAAGCAAGGTGGGCGTCCAGGTCCTTGGGTTGAACAAATCAGCCCATGGGTTTGGAAGGACTGGGTGAACCAGTCCTAGCGCGTTTTCCTGCCGGATGGAAAATGGTGGGGGAGTTTCGCTGCTGCCCCACTCTGGAGCAGCTGGCGGAGAATCTGATGACATCAGAGCAGAACTACTATGGGCGAATAAGATTTGTCTTCTTAAATTCATGTAATTTGGCTCAGAAAGTTACGCCGAGTGGAAAGAGAGTTTTAGATACCTACAATAATGCTTTCTTTAAATATGATATTGATTATGGGCACACGAAGAATTGGAGCCACAAAACTGATGTTGGTGATGCCAGTATTATCCGATCTAAACCTTACTGTAAGTCAATGGTTGTAGAAAAACAGATGAGGACGGAGCTCAAACAGTTACTGGACTCTGGGTAACTAGTATCTTCCCAAAGCACTTGGGCGTCTACTCTCTTGCTGATTAAAAAGAAAAAATGGAGCTCATTGGGTAGTTATCGACTACCAAAATTTTAACTATACTAAAAAAGATAGTTATACTATAACATGCACCAATAATGCTCTTGCACAACTCTCAGGCTCCAAATTCTTCTCCACTATGATTTTGACCAGAGGATATTGGAAAATGGACCTTTCCCCACAGGATCAGTAGAAATGTGCTCTCATTTTGAAGTGAAAACTTATTTAAGCCCACTCAGTTACCTCAAGGGTTGTGCAATGTGCCTGCATCCTTCCAACAATCAATATATCATATCTTATGAGAGTAATAAGCTAAATTGTGTGATATTCTATCTTGATGAAATCACAGGTTTTACTAAAACTTTCATGAGCATCTTACTCATCTAAAGGAAGCTTTTTAACGCCTGTGTCATCTAACATTAAGTTGAAGCCATCAGAAAAGTACCTTTTTCCAAAAGAAATTCGATTTCCTCAAACACGCCATCTCACAGGAAGGGAAAACCTCTTACAAGATAAGGTTGAAGCAATTCCTGAAATTCCTACGCCTCAAAACCTCTGAGATCTCAAGTGTTTCTGAACATGATGGGGTATTACCATTAATTCATTCCAAAGTTTGCTCAGATTAGTGAGCCTCTTGTTAAACTACTGGATAAGAACACTCCTTTCTATTGGGGTGCTGAACAAACGGCCGCATTTGAGACATTAAAGACATTGATTTAGAAAATCCTCATCTTAGGCCACCCTAACTATGGTTAACCTTTCATCTTGTTTACCAATGCCTCCAATTATGCCGTTGGAGTCATCCTGGCCCAATTGGATGAAAATGACGCGGTTTTCCTGTTTCATACTTCAGTAAGAAGTTGTCTAAAGCTGAACGCAACTACACCATCACAGAAAATGAGTGCCTTGCTGTCTTACTCGCAGTAAAACATTATCATCATTTTTTGTATGAAACTACCTTCATCATAGTTACCAATCAAGCCTCTTTAAAATGGCTACAAAATATGAAAGATATACTGGATGACTCGATCATTGGAATTTGAAGCTCCAACACTATACCATCTAGTACTAAAAAAAGAAGCTCCAACACTATGATATGAAGATTGTACGCCACACTGGAACTGCCGCATGAATGTAAATGAGTTGACTTGGTTACCTGTTCTACATTTAGACAATAGTGAAGCTGAGAAATTGAATGACTTCTTAATGACCCCCGATGCTTGGGAAGATGAGAAGAACCTGTCAGAAAATGCTAACACAACACTCTCGCAATACTAAAGTGGAGAGTGAAAGGTTATACAAAAAGGTAGGGGTAAATTGGTTGCCTTATCTTTGACCTTCAGAACGAGCACCTGCTATCTTGGAGGCTCACACTGCCCTTGGAACAGCGGAGTGAGAAAAACTTATGAGTGGATTAAAGATCAGTACTATTGAGAGGCAATTATGGAAACCATTATCAAAGTTCAGGATGCCTGCCTGTTTTGCAAAAAGAAGTCCAGTCTCAAGACTAAATATAGATATTAAGCTACTACCCCTCAACAACCATTCCACACGATAATCCTAGATGTGGTAGATCCTCTACCTCAGACTACCAGTGGGATTCCATAAAAATTAGTAGGAATTGATCACTTTGCATAATGGACTGAAGCTGTGGCTCTTCCAGCCCAAATTCTAAAGCAACCACAACTTTCTTTCATCAGTATATTTTCTCTCTCCAAGGTTGCCCTCAGGTTACGCTTTGTTATAACAAAAACTTTACATCCAGAGTGGTTTAGTCCTGCCTACCTTCATGGGAGTGCAACAGCTCTTTTTAGCCCCTATAAATCTTCTATGAATGGTACCATGGAAAGAGTGAATAGAATCTTGGTATCCATATTATGAGAAATGGCCACTTCAGACCCTCTCTATTTAAATCAGTTTTTCCAAGTGCCCTTAATGGCATACCATATCAGCTATAACCAGATTCAAAAAATGTCTCCTATCCAAATTCTATATGGTTGAGAACCTGGTTGTACCCACTCTCTTGGCCAAAGATTTCTTTTACGCTAGGACTGATGATCTTGGTAAGGTCATGAGGAAATTGGCCCAACTCAGCATTCAGTTACAGTATGAAGCTATGGCTACCCTAGTTAAATCCATCACTAAAAAGGGCCAAGCAGCTAACGAGCTTAGACTACCTCTACCTACATTTCAAATATATGAATTAGTTTTATACTACCATAACATTATTACATCTATAAGTAAGAAGCTTGTATCTATTTTGAAAAGGACATTTTGTGGTCACTTATAAGAAGGGAGACGAATATTTCATCAGATATCTTGCCTCTGGAGTCACTATAAACAAAGTGAATGTACGTATTTTACGCCCCTATTTCCCCCCAACATTCTTGAAGGAAATAATGTCAGACAATTGGATGTTTGACAATTTAATAAAAAGCCAGTGAAGAATAGTTCAGATTTTATTGAAGATAGGTTCCAGCCTAATTCTCAGCGGAACTGATTAAATCAGAGTAATACTATTATGTTCTATCCCCCAGCCAAATATCATGGATTTATTTACTAAAGATATGCCGAACCCCTGTCAGAATAGGAAAACTGACTTTGAAGCCCGCCCACACACTACTTTAAATTTGGTGCTACCGCCTAAGGAAAACCACCCCCTTTTATAGACCTGAGGGGGTTCCAAAGAGTGAAGAATTTTAACCACCCATTAATTACTAGGTCTTCTAGTAATTGGATGAGGTGAAAACATTTTTAAGACGCTTGATTAAATAATCTATATTAAGTCATTTCCACATTTGTTTGTCATCCCTGATTTTAACCTAACAACTAAAAATTAAGCACTATCAAGATGAAACAGTTTTTTAGCGTTCTGATAGACTAAATAATTTGTTGAAATTCTGATATGATTGGATAATAAGCCCCAAATAGCTACAGCGGACTTTAGTCAATCCAACAACAACAATTTACTACTGTACAGATATTTGAGCGCCTTGGTATAGTGCAATATAGGGTCAAGAAGATTAGTTATTGGATAGCCTTCGTATAAGGCAATAAGGCGACGTTGATTCATGACAAGTATTTAGGAGATCGCCTCAAACTAAGCAATAGTGAAGTTAAGAATAATAGACCCTGCTAGGACCTCACAGTTATGAGGATGAACAAATGAGGACACGGTGGTAAAGAATAATCTAAGCAAAAAGATTGGTATTGACAAAAGTTGCTGGTATATATTAAAGATGAGAAAATTGAAGGAGGAGTATTGTTATTAGGTAGTAAGAAGCAGAGCAGAAAGGGTCTGCTATCAATATTAAAATAAGTAAAGTAGTATGGACGAATCAAGTTGCTTCATAATTTATTACATTCTTTATATTTGTTTGAGTACCAACAATCCCCATATTGTCAGTCCATTGCTCAGTGAGAACAACTAAGTACGACCCTTCCAACATATCTCAAAAATATCGCCAAAATTATAACAGTGGTGCTCACTACAGGGGGCCCATTGATCAAAACAAAAAATAAAAATTAACAACTCTCTAGTTGCTAACCATGTTGCATCAGTCCTTAACTGCTGGGGAATCCTCACAGCACACTGCGCCAACCAAGTATGCAGAACTTAAACTTGCTTTAGACGCGATTCTATAATAAGCAGGATGAGCTCCTTCAGGAGCGTAATGATGTAATGAAACATATTGATGACACGTTCAGCCAAATGTGAGTATTGGTCAACAGAACAGGCAGCTTGTAATCGCCTGGATGACGCTACTGAACAACTACATTGTGCAGAACAGAAGTTAAACAGCGCCTTCAAATTTTTAGCGCCCTTAGTAGGAAATGGACGAACTACAAGGGTTGCTTAGGAGAAATTATATTATGATGAATATGAGGCTGGGTACCCAGTTAAGGAGCATTTCGCCAAAACTGCGGCAGCCTTTAAGTATGATTATGTATCAAAGAATCAATGATCCCAAGTGATGACAGTACAGCCCACTTAAAAATGCCCACGTCAACCCTGAATTAGCAGACAAGTCAGGTGCCACTGGCCCTACCAAACCAGCATCTTGACGGGATACCGCCTATGGGCCTCAACCCACCCCTCAGTATGCTCCAAAGGCTCACATTTATGCGCAGAAGGAGGAGGTTTGCATTGATAAGCTGCCTCCGTTTGACCGTGATGGGAACATCAATGGGGTCTTTACATGATTCAAGTTTGCAGAGGAAGGAGCTTCAGATCAGCATAAAGCTAAATTGCTGATACTAACCTTGGATGTTGGAAGCTCTGATCAAGTCACTTGCCATTTTCCTAGTAGCTCCGTTACATATCAAGAAGTGAAGGATACTGTGCTGCGGCTGTTCAGAGGTGCTGCTAAGATGTTGCAATGGAAGGCTGAATTCTTGACCATTGGGTCTAACGTAATGAGACTCTTACTGCATTTTCTGACTAATTTATGGTGGAAGCCCGCATGTTAATTGGGTGGGGACTCTATCCAAATCTGATGTGAGTATTGCATTGACTTCTGCGGTGAAGCCATACCATGAGCTTTATAACGTCATGGATCAATTTTGGAGGATGACGTACCCCTGCTCAAAATTGTTCAGTTTTTGCAACATCTATCCACTAACTTTACTCTGCCCAATACAGACTGGAAACATACCAAAGCTGTTGCCAGTTCTTCTTATTTGGGGGAATTCTCTTGTTCTGTTAAAATTCTGTATAATAACTCCCAACCTTATTACTTTATGCGCCTCACCCTCAGCTGAGTTACCTCCAGTAGTTTAACTTCCCTTAGGGACCTGCTTGTAATAATTGGCAGCAGCTCAAATACCAACCTGGGCCTTTTTACGCTAACTATCAGTAGTCAATATATCAAACTGACCCTAGTTACGCTGATTGCCAAGAATCAAATTATCAGCCTGGTCCATCTTATGAGAACCAAGGACGCAGACCCTATGGGGTAAATTGCTTTATATGCGGTTGCCCTGGACACCTTGCCTGGAGTTGCCACAACCATCAGGTTCACTACAAGCAGTAGGACCAATACTACTAAAGAAAAGATGGAGCGGAGTAGAGATGGGACTTTCTACCTCCACTATCTGTAAGAAGAGTGTCTATAACTCTCCTGTTCTCAATGTGGTAGTGCATAGCGCACAGGGCCAACCCCATGGAACTAGTCAATAGTAAAAAAGTTATTAGAGCCCAGAGAGTGTGCATGAGCTAGAACAACTTAAGTAGAGAAGGGTTATCAGTGGAAGAATTACCCAAAAGGGAGACACACGAGGCTCAGAAGGGTAATGTATGGGCGCCCTAGGCTGGAGGGAACCTGGGCGACCCAACGGTACATGACCACTAAAATTTAAAGAAGATAAAAGTAAATGGTTAACGTTGCACATGGCCTCCTTGAAGAGGTCCACGCACAGGATTGTCCAAGATAACATAAAAATAGTGTCCTAGCAAAGGGTTTATTACTAGGGGAGAAGTTGACCAATGAGAAAGATTGGTCTCAACGTGAGGAATTTAAGGGGTTCAGGTGAACAATCAATTGAGGGAAGCGGGCCTAAGCTGAGGTGCACCAATAAGAGCACACTTCCCAATAGGAAAGACACTGTATTGGTATTTGACTGAACTCAGGTAATTGATTGTAAAAGTAGCCAACCTGAGTTGGAAAGTTTGAAAACCAAACAGGTTTCAAGACCCCATTCACCTAAAAACTAAAGAAAACTGATTTTATTTAACGAAAAGCTTGTTTGCTTTAACGCGCCTGCTATTATGCAGGGCCAAGCTTCTCTAGCATCCCTGGGACCAATCTGGGCATACCTCGCCTCCACCCAGCGTTGATCTAAGGTATACTTGAGATCATGGAGGCCAGCCAACTTCACCTTCTTGGCCTCCTAATGCAGCTTTGTCCCTTGGATTTGTCCTCATGATTATGTCATTTTCCAGCCATAACATTATCCCATCCCCAAATGTCCCACCTGAATCTATCATAATATAATCAGCAGAAGTCCCTCAGTATGATGATGAGTTTGTTATACCAGCAGCTGATTGGAGGGGTAAACACACTGACACAGGTGCAAGCCAAGGCTGCGATGGATGAAGGACCTCAGGAGAAACTAAAGCCATACACCTGTCAAAAGTTTGACCAAGTTTCTTTAAATGAGCTGGAACCATCCTCAGATGCACCTTCCCTGAAAGGTGTAAACATTACCCTTCTGGTAGATGCTATTGTCAAAGAATACCCCAAAGACGGTGAGGGGATTATGAACTTCCCTTGAGAGAGAGAGATCCACCAAATGTCCACGTTTAAACAATAAGAAATTATCCTACACTTAGTGTACATACTGTGACATTGTTGTAGCAAAAACCTGAGTCTGCGCTATAATTAATGCAGGTTCTCCAGTTAGCATAGTGTCCAAAACGTTTGTGGCAAAGTTGACATTAAAGCCTAAGGTGAAACATTATATGGTGTATGGTACTGCGGGCGCGGAAAGCACAGTCTCAGAGGGAGTTTACAGCGCGCTATCCCTACAGTTAGGGTCAATTGCCATTGTAGTCCCAACAATAGTACTGCTGAACAATAACTATGACCTGACAATTGGAACCACTTTTATGTGACACTTCAGGGCTGTTGTTAACATGATGGAGAAAACCTTTAAAGTTTTGGGGCAGTGGTGTAAGTCCCGGGGAACGTCCTCTGGGTGTCAATCAGGCCATTTTTCTGTTCCCGAGCAAGAAGGTACTGAAGAGGATGGTCATACCCCTCATTACTCAGGGCGATCTCACTCACATGGTAGACAAGCGCTGGGTAACAGCCCTTTCACTTCAGATCCCGCTACTGATACCCACACTCTCCTTGGCAGAACTGTTACAAGGAATCAGTGAAATCTGCATTGAAATTGTCAAAATAAAATAGATCACAACTAATTTGAGTGGCAATCAGCCTGATGCTCAGATTTCAAATGGTCAAAAAGGTATGAAGACCAATCTATCAGCTGGAATGCCTGACAATTGCGATTCAGTTAACATGACAATCAAAAAATCTCCCCCTCCCAAATCCGCCGGGCATCACCCCCAATGAGCAGGTAATAGCATCAGACACCATCAATGAGGTTTTGAAGCTACCTGCCAGTAAATTGGGCGTTGCACCTGATGCAATGCCACTGGCTGAACGAATGGCCCAGTGACCAAGTGCAGGCGGGTTGGGCGTCCCAAACCCGTTCCCAACCAAATGGGTCCACCCATATGTGGGGTGGTCTTAGGGGATTCCTGTCACTCGTCAGCCCAAACGCTGTTGCGCCAACTGTCAGAAATGTAGCTGAGCATTAGTTTGGGTGTTTGAGGTTAAACTGACAGTGACTCGGTCTGCTGCCAAATTTTGTGATGTCAGTTCCCAGGGAACTAACCCACCCATTCCCAAATAATTCGCCGCTTAGGTTGAACTTGTGGGACCTGATCCTGGCTTGTTTCCCCTTAAAATCAACGTCTATTTAATCAGGCGCATTGCACTGAGAAAATTGTTGGTCAATTCTCCTTCCTTAAATTTTCCAATAAAAACAACCTCCCTCAAAATCCCGTTTTATATGTTGAAAATTAAACTCCCTTCCAGTTCCATATTTGTTGTACCAGCAGCAGTGCCTCTGGCATTCTGGTTTGCCATTTGGGTGCTCTGGCATCCGGGCTGGCAGGCCAGTCTAATTCTTACTTGCTGTTCGCCTGACATAATCGACCAACCATCAATCTCTACAATTCCGCCTTTCTCATAGATATTGGCGCAGCAATGGTCCCTTCTTTCCAACTGAATCAGGTCGTGAAGAAGGTTATCCCTGCCCACATTAGTCCCATCTCACTCAAAACTCCAAACCCATACCCCATAGTTGCCGCGGCTATCTTGCCCATGTCAGTAGGGTCTGACATCAAAACTTGTAATGAGTTTGCTCCCCAAAGCCAAGTAGTTCCCCAGCTATCGCCCTTCAAAGGTGCAATTCCCATGGAACCAGAACTGATCATCGTCAAAAATGGAGAAGAGGCTGAGGAAGAGGCTATCCTGGCATCCCAGAAATCGCGACATTCCGTCCAATATCTCGTGGTCTGGAAATGGTATCCAGCCTATGAGAACAGTTGGGGCAAGGCGCGCAATTGCGCGAATTGCAGGAACTTGGTCGAAGCATTCCACATATCCCACCCTGAGATTCTCCGTTTTCCCCAAAAACCTGCATCAGTAATGGAAATCAAGTTACCCGAGACGCACAAGAATGTGGCTCTCATACAGTTTCCCAGTGGTGAGGCCCTTCCCTTGGAAAAGGAAAGGGTAATGTAAGTCCCAGTGAACGTCCTCTGGGCGTTGATCAGGCCATTTTCCCATTCCTGAGCAAGAAGGTACTGAAGAGGATGGTTATACCCCTCATTACTCAGGGCAATCTCACTCATGTGGTAGATGAGCGCTGGTTAACAGCCCTTCCGCTTTGGATCCCACTACTGGTACCCACATTCTCCTCGGCAGAACTGTTACAAGGAATCAGTAAAATCTGTGTTGAGATCGTCAAAATAAGATTGATCACAACTAATTTGAGTGGCAATCAGCCCAATGCTCAGATTTCAAATGGTCAAAAAGGTATGAAGACCGATCTATCAGCCATAATGCCCAACAGTTGTGATTCAGTTAACATGACAATCAAAAAAATCTCCCCCTCCCAAATCTGCCAGACATCACCCCCGATGGGCAGGTAATAGCATCAGACACCATCAATGAGGTTTTGAAGCTACCTGCCAGTAAATTGGGCGTTGCACCTGATGCAATGCCACTGGCTGAAAGAATGGCCCAGTGACCAAGTGCAGGCGGGTTGGGCGTCCCAAACCCGTTCCCAACCAAATGGGTCCACCCATATGTGGGGTGGTCTTGGGGGATTCCCGCTGCTTTTCAGCCCAAACGCCATCACACCAATTGTCAGAAACGTAACCGAGCATTAGTTCAGGCGTTTGAGGTTGAACTGACAGTGACTTGGTCTGCCACCAAATTTTGCAATGTCAGTTCCCAGGGGGACTAACCCGCCCATTCCCAAATAATTTGCCACTTAGGTCAAACTTGCAGGACCCAATCCTGGCTTGTTTTCCCTCAAAATCAACGTCTATTTAATCAGGTGCATTGCACTGAGAAAATTGTTGGTCAATTCTCCTTCCTTAAATCTTCCAATAAAAACAAGCTCCCCCCAAATCCCGTTTTTATATGTTGAAAATTAAACTCCTTAACTTTTCTTTCTCGTTGCAATCACTTTTGCAACCTATTCAATTCAAGACTGAATCTAGTTTGATAATCTCACAGAGGAGATTAGTCTGCGCCCATGTCAGCAAGCAGTTGGGAAAGCAAGGTAAGAGGAGCAGGTGGAAGTCCCGCGGCCTCCAACGTTCAAAAACGCCCCGGAGAATATGGCAGAATAGACAAAAATCTTAAAAAACCGGCGGTCACAATTTCCCCGGAGATACTTGCGTGGCAAGCACGATGCAACCAGTACATCAACACGCCACACTCCCAGCCACTTTTGTCAGTGGAATTCGGAGTCCATGTGTATCTGGACATCCAAAAAACGGCCTTATGGGAAAAATTTTGTGAAGATGTACACAAAGTTTTCCTGACCGCGGTGTACGTTGCACCTCACTCCATGTCACATGGTTGGCTGGACCTAGGTTTCAAAAGCAAAAAAGCAGCAGACGAGGCTGCAGCGGTGCGCATAGTGGTTGACCTCCCCAAAGGGCAACGGGTTGTTGAAACCAAATGCACCAGATGGACAAAATCAAACCAAATTTTCCTCACGTTTGACTTTTTGCCTACTATGGTAAAACGTGACATTTTGTAACAACACCTGAAAGATGGTCTCACCATATATGGCGAAATACAATCTTTTGAAATGCAACGCTTCACGCTGATGCCACACCTGTGCACTGGCAAAGCCATCGCAGTTCTGACTTAAACTGAGGAGATCGTGAAAGACCTAACCCAGATCCCGCACTCCACGTTTATTTATATCGCAGGGCATACCACCCACCCATTCCAGGTGACTGTGGACAGCGCGCCCCCCATTTGCACCCACTGTGACGCGTTTGGCCATAAGGCGCACGCATGCCCCATCAAGGAGGGCGTCACATTCCAAGAGCACCCCTCAGCAGCCATGGCCAACGGAGAGGTGCACTACAAACCAACTGTAAGCACCAAGGAGGCTTTCCCGTGGGGAGCACAAGGCTGCTACCTATTGGTAAAGCCTATCTCCCCGCAGGAGCGGAAGAAGGCCAAGCAGGCCCATAGGGCCACGGCCAAGGAAGTGGCCAAGGCCACCACCGCTATCCCACACTCACAACGCCAGGAGGATATGGAGACCTTCACGGCGGAAGCAACTCAGGAATCCATCATCCAATCAGATTGGGAAGCCCATGCCAAGCGGGCCACTCAATCCAAGGATCTGATGGGAGATTCAATCTCACCCAATCATTGCACCCATTCTCTGGTCGAAACTGAATTGGGACCTATCCCAATGGAAATTTTTTTTGATCCGCTCGATGGTGTACTGAACTCAACTGCACCACAAAAAATTCATCTGACATCGGGAAAACAAAAAGTGAAGGCCAAAGCCAATGTGACTCTTTCCACAAAAATCAACAAAAACTCTGATAGCATTGCTGCTAACATCCGCACTGCTGTGAAAGCCCATGGGGACATAGAAGAGGCTGGTGGGCCTGGGGGCCCACCCCTCTCACCTAAGGTGTGATGGGGGAAACCTTCACTCTAGGGACATTGAATATCGCCAGACTCAAGGCCTCCCCATCCTGGGCTAGGAAACTGAGTTTTTTACAACACAATTTACCCGTGGATGTCCTGGCCATCCAGGAGTCCCACTGTCCACAAGGTTCTGAGGATGCTTGGAAAACAATGCTTCTCCCATCCATATCCTTTTGGTCAAAGCACTGTGGGGTGCTAATTTGGAAAAATAATTTTTTCAAATTCACATCCTCAGAAACATTCCTAAATGGCTGAGTGCTCATTGTCACCTTCTCATGGGCTGACGTAGTGCATGCAATCATCAACATCTATGCCCCAAATGGTGCACACAAGCATTGGGAATTTTTCTCGTCAGTTAAATCCCTCCCGCTACCCCCTGATTCTTTCCTAGTCGGCGACATGGACTGTTGGCTAACCTCACCAACGGACTGGTGGCCTCCCTCACCCCACGCCCCACAGGGTCACATAGAACTACACATTCTAAAGGCCACCCTTGGGTTAATGGATGCACTGCTGCGACATGCCCTGCTGCTCAAAAACATGATGCGTCCCCACGTCCACAACAGCCAATTAAGGTCCATGACCTGCATCGACCTTATTAACACCAGAAAAATTCCAGCCCCACATCTCCCACTTTAAAACAACAAAAATGGAATTCTCTGACCACTGACTGGTCTCAATAACCTACCACCTACCTGTCACAGTTGCTAAGGCCCCACATTGGTGCAAAATCCACCCCCCCAAGCTCGCGTCACCAGGATTTTCCACGTGGGTGGAAGAGGCAACTTTGGCAAAATCGTTTGTTGCGCCATTTTGCGTGGACCCTATTTCCACATGGGCAACTTTCAAAGAGGACACCATCCGCCACTCTCGCCATCTCTCCTCCAGACGCTCATGAGCCACATTGGCGGTTATCTCGCGCGCTCTGGCAGAATTGGCACACTTGGAGTCCAACATTCCAGCTACAGGATACAGCCCTGCATGGGGCCAGAAGTGGGTGGAGGCAGCTGCCCACCTCAACGCACTCAAAAGGCAACACAAACATCAGGTTTGTGTCCAATACAGGGCCACACGCATCACAAAAGGTGACAAGTGCACCACATATTTCTTTAAAAAAAATTTTGCACCATGCCAGAGCGTGGCCTGCACACAGGTGCAAAGATCAGATAATTCCATTGCGGACATACCAGCCAAAGTGGCAATCAAAATGTAAAAATATTACTCCGAGTTATACTGAGCTGAACTTTCAGCTGGCCAAAGTGGCGGAATTTCTCGACCGAGCTCATATCCGCACCATTTTCTGATACCTGGAAATAATGAATTTAATTACTCTGAACGAATTATGGACAGCCATTCGCGGTGCGCCAAACTGAGAATGCCCAGGCCCAGATGACATTCCATATGAGTTCTACAAAAAATATTTCAAATATATATCCCCATTGCTGCTCGCCTCACTTAACCAAAGCCTGTTGGAAATGCGCCTCCTACCAGGAGGACATGAGGCCTTTACTGTCACACTCTTCAAGAAAGGGGATAAGCTTGACTTAGCCAACTGGCACCCCATTTCTCTAACAAACACAGACACCAAAATTTTAACAAAAATCATGGCTAACCGTTTAAGGACTGTAACATCTGCCACCATCTCCCCAGAACAATTCAGTTTCATCCCCAGAAGGTCGATTTTGATAATGCGCACTCAGTGGCTAATGCATGTCACTCCACAGCCTCTGGAGCACTGGTATTCTTGGACCAACAAAAGGCCTATGATAGAATAAACTGGGAATACCTAAGGGCCTGACTCCATCAATTCCGCTTACCCCCCGCTTCATCAACTGGGTGATGCTGCTCACAGAATCTGCAACAATGGCAGTGCATGGCCCAGGCTTCCTAACGGAAGTAGTCTGCCCTCAAAGGGGCTTGTGACAAGGGGACCTCCTCAGCCCACTCTTATACAACTTCAGCCTTGACCCACTACTGCGAAATGTGAATGCCCAACTCACTGGGGTCCATGTTCCAGGCCACACCCCAGTCAAGATGATGGCATTTGCAGATGACTGCGTGGTGGGGGTGTCTAATAATAAAGATGCATGCGCACTTGAAGCCCTCATTCAGGAATATTCCCGGGTAAGCAACGTGGCACTGAACGCCTCCAAAACCGAAATCATCCTCCTTGGTTGGTTTCAGAACTGCTGGGCCCCAGCAATTAGTTCCCAACCTGGCCCATCTGCTCGCCCACTTCCACGCCTTACTAACTCAACACACACCGCTCCACTGATGCTCCCCTTTGTGCCACGTCCTACCATAGGACCGGTGCGCCATCTGGGCGTATGGATGGAGGCAGGCGGATACGCGTCAGCAGTAATGGAGTGCCATATACTGAACAACGTGACAAAGCGAATTGCCTCTCTCAGAGCCCACCCTACTACCCTTACTGGCAGGGTTGTTCTAGCCAACGCTATGCTCCTATCCAAAGTCTGTTTCGGAGCCCACACCATCCCCTTCTCCCCAAGCTTCTTCAAATCCCTGTATGCCTTGCTGCAAGGATGGCTTTGGTCAGGCCGCCCTCCACCAGTACGGCTAGAGGTCATGTTTGGCCCTCATCATCAAGGTGGCATGGGCCTGCTTGACTTCAAAGCCCATGCTGCCAAGATCCTGGGCACCTGGATCGCGGCCATCACCGCTCCTACACTCCCATCCCAACACTGGTCCCGTGTGGCCCGCTCCAACTTCTCCCGAGCCTTGGGCCTCAACAATCCATCAAACCCCCACTCCCTGATGAAATACCTCGCATCACACACATCGGCCACAGGTCCTCACGGGACTAAAACCCACTACAAATGAATTCTACTCTCCATGCGAAGCGCAGAGTGGAGAATTTGTATTAGCAGACATACAACCCGAAGAGGCCGCCCCTCTCCTCAGTTCACACAAGAGGTACAGGGGCTACCCATCCATGATGGCGTGATCCCCATTTGGCCCCATGTCCTATCCAGGGTGGACTACCTGGACATGATGGACATCCCTTATTCCATTGAAACCCAAAAAACTATCTGAAAATACGCACATCATCCTCTGTTGCAGCCTCAAGTCTGCTCCCATGTGTGGCGCTGCCTGAGGCAGGTGTATCGTACAGCTGAGCGCTCTAACGCTTTACACTCATCCTGTGTCGTGTGTGGCCAGTATGGAACGCTGTTCCACCGCCTGGAGAAGTGCCCCACCTCTAAAGCGATATGGCGCGAAGTTCAACGTCTGCTGGGCCAGGATCAAACGCATCCCTTCAGTCTGTCAAGAGATATGTTTGCTCTATCAATGGCCTCCTCCCTTCCACCCTCCCTCCATGCTCTGGTGGTTGCAATCGCCATGTGGACCATCCACACGATTGTCTTAAATGCCATCGCAGGCTCCACCCCCACCCTCCCATAAACTGTCCACAGATTCCGGTCTCATTTGGTGGACCACTTTCAAGCATGGATGTTTGGATACCTCCCGCCGCGTCGCTGACAGCTGGTCTCCTCCTGGTTCCCAGTCTGGTTCATCAAATCAGACCCCTTCCTCCACACGTGCTCAATAGTGGCTACGGCCCCTTCACACGTTCCCTCCCCTCCCCCATAAGTGGCGTTCCCGCTGGCAACAAGAGATAGCATCGCTTCTCTGGGGTACCTCCCCTGGTACTAAGTTTGTCTTTCCTGAGTCATATTCGGAAGTGTCCGTCCCATGGTCAGCCTTCCCAGCAATAAATTTAAAAAAATTAAACTCCCTTCCAGTTCCATATTTGTTGTACCAGCAGCAGTGCCTCTGGCATTCTACTTTGCCATTTGGGTGTTCTGGCATCCGGGCTGGCAGGCCAGTCTAATTCTTACTTGCTGTTCACCTGACAAGTGGTTCCCAATTTATTTTACCTCCAGCAGAGTGCCAAAGTATCCAGTGCATATAGGACATATCAACCTTGCATATAGTGACAGAGTGATTCCAGTCACTACTTTGACTAAAGAACATGACCCAGGCCTCCCCCAGCAGATATATGAATATCAAGGGCTGCCTCTCAGAGCTGCTGGGCCTATATCCATCCATTACAGTCACCAAGTGATAGTGAACACCAAATTGGAGGTGGAAGCACCAGATGGAATCTATGGGGAAGTTATTGGCCCTTATCAGCAATTGCAGCTTAAGACCCACATGGCTCTAGGCATTATAATACTAGGACATAGGGATATCAAGGTTTTACCAGAAAATTACAAAAAGAGCCTGCAATACGCCAACAATAGGTAGTGGCGTATTTACACTTGATTGCTAATGAGAAGGTCCTTCAGGTTCATAAGTTCAGTTGCTGGATGAATTTGATTTACCAGTCAATTTGCAGTCCAACGTAATAGCGGTGGTACTGCACAAAAACTTAATAGTTTATTAAAAGAACAAAAAGATCATGACATATCTTTATCCTTAAAATATAAGTAAATCTTTGTTGTCAACAATCACAAATTAGGGTGTTCTTGGGGGGTAGTCCACTGATTGGGTACTGGAGATCATCCCCCATCAGGTCTTGGCTAATCCACCGATATAGGGCAGCTGAAGAACTAGTTACTGAGGAAATAGAGAAGCTACTGGAACAAGGGATGCTCAAACCATCAAGAGACCATGGGCTTTACCCGTTCTAATTTTAAAAAAGAAGGATAGCACCAACTGGTAGTGATAAACTACTAGAAGCTCAACAGTATAACCAAAAAAACTCATATCCCTTGCCACAGATTGATGATGCTTTGGATCTGTTAAAAGCTCTTTACTTCTTGGCAATGGATTTGCTATTGGGTCACTGTCAAATTGAGTTGCCATAGAGGAACAGGAGAAATGCGCTGTAATTACATCCAAGTGGCTTTTTCAACTGACCTGTATGCCTCAAGGGCTGTGCAACACCTTGGCTACATTCCAACGGGCTATGAACACCATTCTTGGTGACCTGAAGCTGTCATGAATTCTTGTATACACAATGACATTAATGTATTCTCCCAAACGTTTTCTAAGCACCTTACCCATTTGGAGGTATTTGTAACGGTCAAGGCGTTGGCTGACCATCACATTGCCCTAGTCTTCCTTAGGGCAATATTCAAGGCCAGGGGAGAGGGGCTCAACAACACCAATTTATATAAATGGCAATCTGATGTATCAGATGCCTTGAAATCAGAGTTAAAAATAAATTGTAAGGCTGATGGGGAAAGGAAGCCTCGAAAATGGCGCTCTGGCCAACCAGATGCTGCCAAACACAATATTCCCAAATGTGGCAATGAGGGATTGGACCCTCGGATACAGATTTCTGGCTAGCCAGTTACATCTGAGCTCGATGCCCAAAAGTGTATTGATAAGGATGAAAATCCTTGTAAATGGCGCTCTGGCCAACCAGATGCTGCCAAAACGAATTATAATAAACGTGGATGAGGGTGTGGACTGGACCCAGATTTCCAGCCAATCAGGTGTGGCTGAACCTGACGTTCATGGGAGTATTGACAAGGATGAAAATCCTTGCAAACGGCGCTCTGGACAACCAGATGTCGCCAAACAAAATATTACCAAAAGAGGCAATGAATTAATATTGAGAAATATGGGCAAAGAGAACGGCCTGGGCTTTGAGAGTAAATTGAAGCCAAAAAATAAATGTGGAAACGTTTCCGCAACCCTGAGGGTACCCAGCCTGAGTTTTAGAATGGTCCTCGATGCCAGAATCGAGGGTCTAGATTCTCAAATAGGGCCTGCCATCGGGAAGACACCTGCAGACTCCACAGGGAACTGGACCCACTCTTCCCCACTAAGCTCAGTATAAATCTGAGCAGGCGAAACTGCTTTACACAGTTTTTTCTTCTATAAATTAAAAATAACCTAATAAATTCACAAATAAGTTTTCAAATTTGCAAATCAGTTTAATTAGGGAAACTCAGAAACCACACATGGACAGCAGCTCAGACTTCGACAAGGCCATCCAGTCCTTGTACGCCCTCTCAGGGGTCAGGCCCTCCTTCTGAGCGCCAGCATAGTATTGACTGTAGCCCAAACTTTCTTAATAAAGTGGTTTCCACACAGTCAGATTAGGGACATTTCCACAGCAGGGCTATCCTGCCTATGGGCACTCACCTGGGCACTCTTGCCTAACTGCTTTGTGGCAGTTTTCAGAGACCCCATCCGTCACAGTATTCTGCAAGCTTTCTGAGGACAACATCAAGATCAAGCCCATAAGTATCACTTCTTCAAGGACCAACTGGAGTACCTTGGTTTTGTGGTAGATGCAACAAAGCTGAAACACCAACCGGCCAAGTTGGGGCTATCCAAAAGATGACTACAAACAGTAAGAGCAACCTACAAGTATTTTTGGGGATGGTTGGTTAATACTGACGCTTTATACCCAACTTCAGCTGTATTGGAGGTCCACTGTTTGAGTTACTAAAAAGGATGCAACATTTGAATGGATGGAACGTTGACAATTATTCTTCAATCCACTTCAGACAGCGTTAATCAGTATGATGGTGCTGCACTACCCAAATTTTGATAAAGAGCTTATCATCCAGATGGATACATCTCTTTTGCTGTAGGGGCAAGTCCATACTAGAGATATAATGATGGGGAGGAGCACCCAAATACATACTGAAGAAAGAGTCTGAACTTCCATAAATGTAATTATACCTAGACTGAGTGGGAGTGCTTAGCGATGATCTATGTATATAAGCAATTTAGGTGTAGCTGCATGGGGTGAAGTTTAAAGTCATAACGGATCATGCTTTGTTAAGCTGGTTGCAAAATCTCAAGGAGCCTGAAGGGATTCTAGAGTGATGGGCCCTCTTTTTATTTTTACTAGTGGTGCCCAACCCAAAGGGAGAGCCACCTCACATCTAGCCCGATGGGCCCTCAAACTGCAGGCTTACAACTTTAAAATCATTCACTGACCTGAAGCAAAACATCTGTAAGGAGAGTGTCTATAACTCTCCTGTTCCCAGCGTGGAGGTGCATAGCGCACAGGGCCAACGCCAGGAAACTAGTTAATAGTAGTAAAAAGTTACTAGGGCCCCACAGAGGGTGCTTGAGCTAGAGTAACTTAGGTAGAAAAGGGTTACTCAGAGCAGGATTAACCAAAAGGAAGACACACGAGCCTTGTAAGGGTAACATATGGGCGCCCTAGGCTGGAGGGAGCCTGGGCGGCCCAACGGTGCACTAGACGGTAAACTAAAGTAGACAAAAGTAAATGGTTAATGTTATGTGAGACCTCCTTAAAGAGGTCCACGCACAGAATTGTCCAAGATATTATAATGTAAAAAATGGTGTATTAGCAAAGGGCTTATTACTAGGGGAGAAGTCAGCCAACAGGAGAGATTGGTCTTGACATGAGAAATTTAGGAGAATTTGGAAAAATGATTAATTGAAGGAAGTGGTTCTAAGCTGAGGCACACCAATAGGCGCACACTTCCATTAGTAATACACTGTATATGGTAATTGACTGAACTCAGGTGTTTTATTGTAGGAGTGGCAGACCCGAGCTGGAAATTTTATAATACTGAATGGGTCTCGAGACCACGTTCTCCTAGAAACCAAAGTGAACCGTTTTATCTTATTACAAAACTAGTTTGTTTTAATGCTCCTTCTCTCATACAGGGCAAAACTTTGCTTGCATCCTTAAGACCAACTTGGCCATATTTTGCCTTCACCCAACGTTGATCTATGGTATGCTTGAGGTCAGGTAGGCCTGCTAACTTCACCTTCTTGGCCTCCCTGCATGTAGCTTTGTCTCTCACGTTGGTCCCAAGGATGATGTCATTTTCCAACCGTGACATTACCCTCTCCTCCTTTTGGGGCTCAACCTGCCTCCAGGGGCTTGCGCCAGGAAAATTTCTTGTGGGCTGGGGCCAACTTCATTGTGGCGTCGGTTTGTTTTGGTTGAGATCCGGCGGCCTGGGGGAAACGCTTTTGGAAAGCTTCAATCAGGTCTTGGGCATGCGCACAGTCGCATGCTGGTACCCAACTGTTCTCCGCTGCATTGAATCCCTTCCAAGATACTAGGTACTCAAGTCTTCTCTTTACTCTGTGGGAGGCTACTATTTCCTCCACTTCCAACTCTGGCACCCCATCCACAAAATAAGCCTCAGGAGACTATGGTGGGGGCCCTCAAACAACATCAATTTGCTCTCATAAAAGACAGAAAAGATCTGAAATGAAGAGAAAAGATCTAACTGGTATGAGGCGTGGCCCACCTTTCTAACCACGCTATAAGGACCAATCCTCTTTGGTCCCAGCTTTTTGCATGGTTGCTTGATAGAGATGTTATGGGAATCAAGCATAACGCGATCCCCTTCTTTATATGCTGGACCCACTCATCGCTTACCATCAGAGTTCTCCTTATATACTTGAATTGTCGCCTCCAAACTTGTGGAAGCCCCCTGAGGTACTTTCTTGATAGTCTTGGCAAAGTCCACCACTGCTTCAACTTTGGATCCACTGCTGGGCTCCATGTTAAAGGCGGGGTTAAAACCATTTTTGGAGAAAAATGGGGAACAACCGATTGAAGAATGCAAATTGTTGTTGTAGCTAAACTGGGCCATAGGAAGGTGAGAAACCCAATCTGAATGATTTGCGGCAGTGTAACACCACAAAAACTGTTTGAGGCACTGATTCACTCGTTCAGTCTGCCCATCTGATTGGGGATGATAGGCAGTTGAACGGCAGGGGCAAATCTGAAGAGCCTTACACAACTCTTCCCAAAAGATGAAAGTAAAATGGGGTCCCCAGTCCTTAATAATTTCTTGGGGAGTCCCATGAAGCGCAAACACATGAGTGACGAAGAGCCTAGCCATCTCAGCCGCAGTTATTTTTGTTCAGCAAGCAATGAAGTGGGCGAACTTTGTAAAACGGTCCACCACCATTAAGATGGCATTATAACCATCAGAAACAGGTAATTCCACAATGAAATCCAACTATGAGTAAGTCCAGGGCCCTTCAGCCTTTTATACTGGTACCAACAAACTTTTCTAAAGGTTGACGATTTGGTTTCATTTGATTTCAGATCAGGCGCTCTATAAAATACCGTCCCACCTGAGCAGGTAAGCATTTTAATTGTAGGTGCATCAAATTAACTCCAAATCTTCGCTTTTCTAGAATGACCAACAGTGGTTCTTTCATATTGGTCCCGGATTATTTTTCAGGCAAAGTGGTCAGCAGGAACCCATAGACGCCCCTGAAACCACTCCATCTCATCCTTTACATGATAACCCCTGGTTAGATCCTCCTGATCAAGAGCGCTCTTAGCAAGTACCATAGTATATTCAGCTGATAATGGCCGAGAAAGGACTAACTTTCTGAACATACTGTATTCCTCCGCATTTTCCAGAGGTGCAAGCGCTGGCGTGTTGGCCATGGAAGAGGGAAGTTGAGATGTAATCTTACCTGGCGGAATTATCAACTGGGCGTTATGAACCTCTACCTCCTTTGGATTAGGAGCTAATGCAGGGTTGCCGCCCAAAGCATCTGCCAACCCATTCTCCTTGCCCTTGGTGAACTCATAAGAAAATGCAAATTGGGCAAGGGTCTCATGCCACAGGTCTGCCGTGGAGTTAAGACATGAGGAGCATGGTAGTACAGTAAGGAACAGTGATCTGTATGTACCCAGAAATGTTGGGAAGAGCCATGCAAGTGGTGATGCCAATAAGTCAGCGCCTCCACCACTGCGAGTAATTCTTTGTCATAAACGACATAATTTAACTCAGGAAAAGTCATTTTCTTAGAAAAATATCCCACCGGATGCTATATACCATTTTCACCTACTTGTAACAAGGCAGCCACTATGGCGAAGTTGGAGTCATCAGTAGACACAATGAACTCTTTTGAAGGATCAACATGGCAAAGGACAGACATGGATAACAGGGTGCACGTTACTGCTTGAAAAGCATCCTCCAAAGCGGGGGACCACTGAAGCACTTTTGCACCACTGGCCTTATACAAGGGCGCGGCCACCTCAGAAAGATTGGGCGTGAACTTCTTGAGGAAAATACACGTCCCCAAAAAACTCCTCAATTCTTTGACTGAAGTGGGGTAAGCCACTCACGAATAGCCTTCTCCTTGTCTGGAGTTATCATGTGTCCTTGGTCAAACACAACGTTGCCCAGAAAAGTGACCTGGGACTTGAAACACTCATATTTACTAATCTTTAGTGTAAGATAAGCTGCCCTTAACCTCTCTACCACTTGCCAAAGGTGTACTGCATGGGATTCAGATCAGTGGAAAACACCAGAATATTATTCATGTAGGCAATCGCGCATACCCCCATCAGGTCCCCCAAAGCTGCATCAATGCGGCGTTGAAAGATAGCAGGGGCATTCTTAAGCCCAAAGGGCATGACCCAAAACTGAAAAATCCTTTTTTGGTACAAAATGCGGTTAACCACTCCTGCCCCTTCTTAATCTGAATCTGATTGAACGCATGGAGGCAATCCAGTTTGTAGAAGACTTTAGCCTTCTCTACACAGTGTGCAATCTGAGAATCCAAAGGGATGGTATGGAGGTCTGGTACAGTAACGTTGTTTAGGTTCCCATAATCTACACAAGGGTGTAAAGTTCCGTTGACCTTCTCCACAAAGAGATGTGGGGATCATATGGGGGAAGTACGCTGAAAATCACGCCTTTGGCTAACTGCTCCTTAACCCACACATCTATAGCCTCTTCCTCTCAGACAGTCAATGGAAAAAATGGGGAAAATATATGCACCAGATTCATAGTGAGCTTAAACTCACAATTGAACTCAGAATGATTGGGTAGTTCATTAGCTGAGGCAGCATCAAAAAAAGTTTACAACCAGTCTAAACAGAAAGGTAGGGGAGCCTCCATAGAGGTCTTTAACAACGGGGCAAGACTGAGAGGTTGAATATTTGGCCAGTGGGGCAAGTTGCCCTGAAAGTTGGCTTTAGCCAAAAGGACCACTAACTTGTGACCATTCTTCAAAGTGAGGGATAAGGTATTTTCTTTCAAGTTAGTCCTGACATCAACCTTTCGTCACCACTCTACACCCAAAATAATAAAGAACAAGAAGTTTTTGATAGCTTGGAAATGGTCAGGCAAATAATAGTTGCCAACTTGATAGTCCATTAAAACTCTAATTTTCAGCGTGGGAATACCTTGGGAAGCCCCTCCTCTAACCATACCATCTGGTACGTAACTCAGCTCCAGGTAGTCGGCCAGTTTTTGGTCCATAAAATTTTCAGAGGCTCCAGTATCCACCAAAATAGTGGCGCTGATCTTTCCTGAAGGAGATGAAAGGATAGCAGTCGGTGGAAAATAACCTGAATGGTCTTTATTTAAAGCAGAGAATGCCAGCACTTTGCCACCAAACACTTCTTTTGGTCTACCATTCACCTAGGAAACGTCTTTGAATCATAAAATAGAGAGGGATATCTATCCACACTTACTGCTGAGGCCACATATCCCCTCATATTATCTGCTGGTGCATAAACATTTTCATATCTTAAAAGTAATTTCTTTTCCTCCTCCTGAGTTTTGTGGATCATGGTAGGGGACATGGGGGATTCTCAGGCTTTATTCCATATAATGAAATGGGATTTTCGTCAAAGCCATAAGAAAAGAGACCCAGTTCAGTAGTATTTGGAATAACGGCGTTATAATACACATTTTGAGTTGAGAACGAACCTATGCTTTTTTCAATGACGGTTTGCACAACGTTATCCAAGGCCAACACCACCAGGCCCTTCAGCGGCGATCCTGACTGCACCATCTGAACGCGGTTCTGAGGAAATAACGACTTTTTGGTGTTGATTTTATTAAATTTGGCGGAAAGTTGGGGAATAATGACTCATGGATCGCAAAGCATCTATATCTACTGAGTATGAGCAAGAAGGGTGGGTACTTTCTGGTCAAAGATTGCAAGAATAACACTGAAGTGCTCCAAACCTCAGCAAAATTCAAAACCAGGGGTGCGCCCCACGTGGCCATGGTCACCTGCTGGCGCCCACCATGTGCACTTCGCAAAAGTCCCACATGGAAAAAGTTTGTGCATGTAAAAATAAGAGGTTGGTCAACTAATGTAAGGAGAGTGTCTATAACTCTCCTGTTCCCAGCGTGGAGGTGCATAGCGAATAGGGCCAACGCCAGGGAATTAGTCAGAATTACAAAAGTTACTAGGGCCCCACAGAGGGTGCTTTAGGTAGAGTAACTTAGGTAGGAAAGGGTTACTCAAGGAAGAATTAACCAAAAGGAAGACACATGAGCCTCGTAAGGGTAATGTATGGGTGCCTTAGGCTGGAGGGAACCTGGTCAGCCCAACGGTGCGTGAGCTGATAAATTAAAGTAGACAAAAGTAAATGGTTAACGTTGTGTGAGACCTCCTCAAAGAGGTCTACGCACAGAATTGTCTAAGATAATATAATGTAAAAAATGGTGTACTAGTAAAGGGTTTATTACTAAAAGAGATTGACCAACAGGAGAGATTGGTCTTGACATGAGAAATTTAAGGGAATTTGGAGTTGATCAATTGGAGGAAGTGGGTCTAAGCTGACGCACACCAATAAGCGCACACTTCCATTGGGTAATACACTGTATCTGGTAATTGACTGAAATCAGGTAATTGATTGTAGGAGTGGCAGACCCAAGCTAGAAATTTTTTAAACTGAATGGGTCTCAAGACCACGTTCTCCTAGAAACCAAATTGGATCGTTTTTATCTATCACAAAGCTAGTTCATTTTAACGCTCCTGCTCTCATACAGGGCCAAACTTTGCTGGCATCCATAGGACCAACATGAGCATAATTTGCCTTCACCCAGCGTTGTTCTATGGTATGCTTTAGGTCAGGGAGGCCTGCTAACTGCACCTTCTTGGCCTCCCTGAATGCAGCTTTGTCTCTCACATTGGTCCTAAGGATGATGACATTTTCCAACCATGACAACATCTGAACGTCAATTGCTTGTTGATATTACCAATGGGTGCCGTCACAGCAGATTTGAGTGATGTGATGTTTGACAAAATGATCAGCGGAAAATATGTTGACAACCCACCTCAAGTCATAAAGGCGTTTAATGAAATGTGAGCCAATACCTTCCAGTGGAATGGCGAGTTTTACAAGCAGATTCATGAACTGACAGTGAACTTCTTGTGACCCTTAATGTGCCTAGCATTATCATGAGTGCACATAAGGCATTCAAACATGGGGATTATTCAAGGCGTTGGAATTGTTGTGCCCTTAGTTATTGGATAAGCACGAACTTTGACATGGTTGAAACAATTTCCTGCTGCCACCTGTGCCAAGTGGATAAGCCGTTCTGCCAGAAGACCTTGTACCAGTTAGCGAATCTGCATTTTGCTTTGCATATGGTATCCATTGATACCATTGGACTCCTGCCAACGGGAGCTTACTGTCCAGATACATTCTTGTGGTGATTGACCATTTAACCAGGTAGGTTGAAGTATAGGCAATACAGGTTTTAGGGAAGTCACAAAGGTGAAGTTCATAATGGGATGCATAATCCAGTGACATGGCTGCCCTCAATTTATCCTTACAGATAATGTAACCAGCTTCACCTCCCACATTCTGCCAAAATTAAATGAGTTGATGGCCATCCGTAGGGTTTTGATGACCCCATATCACCCCAAGTCCAATGGGATGGATGAGCGAGCCATTGGGACCTTGATGAACATACTTCAGAAATTGGTAATGAATTGGCTTTCCGATTGGAGTTCCCTCCTATCCACCACCATCTTCGCTTATAACATTAGCTATCATTCTGCCATATGGAAGAATCCCTTTCAGTTACTATACGGATGACACCCAGCTCTTCCAGCACTGCTCTATGCCTGCATGAAAAATAATGGTGGAATGGATCCTCAACGTTACTTATCTGCCCTAGTGAACACATCAATCAAGTTGCAAACCAAAGCGTACTCCTTCTTCTTGGCCAAAAAAATAAAGAATCAGGCTACCAATCAGGTACAGCATAGCAGAGTAGCTCAAGTCAAAGGATGAGAGTTGGTTCAGTTCTATGACCAGCATAGATTTGGTTGGAAGCATAAGTTGACCAACCTCTGGATTTTCCACTAAAATAATTGAGAGAATGGGTATTGACACTTACACTATCAAGGACCCCAAAAGTGGTCAGATCATTAACCAAGTGCATGCAAAGTTCCTCTGGGAATATAAACAATAGGGGACTTATTGTCCAATCAAGGGGGTAATGTCAAGATTCTGATATGATGAGATGATAAGCCTGAAATAGCCATAGTGGATTGGCTAGAATCTGCTGATTAGAGTTTATAGGTATGAATATTTGAGCGCCGTGAGAAGGTGGTATTGGGTTAAAAAGGGTTATTGTTGGATCACCTCCAAATAAGGTGATAAGGTAATATTAACATTTGATAAATATTGAGCTGATCACCTCAAACTAAGGTGATAAGAGAATTTAATAAAACATACTCTACTAGAACTAATGGAATATGGTGGAACCAAATCATCTAAGCTAATGTAGCAATAATAACCAAAGTTGTTGATATCAAAGTAACATGGGATGATTGAAGGGGGAATAATTAATAGGAAGATGTGAGCGGATCAGAATAATTGGCTGTTATATAATAAATAAATAAAGTGGTGTGGCTGATGCATTTGCTTTGTATTTTTTTATATCTTCAATCTATTTTTGGGCTGATAATCTTCATATTTTGCATACATTGCTCAGTGGGCTTGACCCTGCGCAAGAACCTTATGGCATATCTCACAATTCCACCAAATTTATAACACCTGGATACCTTGAGTGTCCATGTCACACTGGATTAAACCCCTTGGTTATGCTAGCTCATAGTTTGCTACCCCAACCAGGTCTGTAGGATACCAATCCCTGACACTGAGGACCACCAATGCACTCCCAAAAGGGGCCAATGATACTAAGGCAAAGTTGTTGATCTACTAAGTTAATGAGCTGGATGTGGACTTGTAAAGGGTTGATATATCTAGGAAAGTGAAACAGCAAGGGCCAGCACTCCTCATACTATTTGGCCTGGAATACTGGTGGAGCCCTTATATAGCAGATTGCAAAATTTGCAACAGGAACTTTAGAATAAATCTTTGTAATGGACTGGTTCTTTCCAGTAGTGGACAAAAGTGTTAGGTAAAACCAACCAAGTAATAGTCCACAACCCTGGAAGAACCCCAGAGAAAGCTCTGAGTGTCTGCATACTACTATGTTGGGGTTGAATAAATCCTTATAGAAGAGTTAAAAGGATACTCAACCTTAACAGAGCTCCCTGACCCCAAGAGAGATAGGAAGGATTCTACCAAGTGACTAAGTTCATTCTCTTGGTTCAGAGAGAATATGTTCTTCATAGTGTAATTTGACCAAATAAAATAAATAATTAAATGGTTATTCAAAGATAGATTTTATTGAGCAAAAACTGCTGAAATACACAGAATTGAGAGATGTTATCTACTCAATTCTTATTTATAATAGTCATAAATAATACTCAAGACTTGTTTAAGTCTGATGATTATATATGCTGCAATTGTGAAAATAGATGATTTAAAAATATGTAGTAATTTGCTTATTATGCTTAAGGAATTCATATATGCCATAGTTGGTAAGCACACCTGATAATTTAAGTTGTAGAAGTTTGGTGCAAAAAGGCTAAATTTAGGGCCTATTTTACAGATGTCATGGAAGCGGCTGATAAGAATTAGACTGGGCTCACAGTCAGGGTGTGAAAGCAACCCAGTGGAGAGCCCAGAATGCCAAGGGCACAGCGGTCTGTGCAACTAGAAGAAGGGGAGATCTAGTGGGGACGTGAGGAAAGTAAATGTTTATAAACGTACCAAAGGCCCCCAAGGCAAACCAGATGGTTGCAATGGGGGTAACCACGAGTCTTGCGGGGGCAACCCCAAAGGGTGGGAGAGGTGGGGAGGATGATGACTCCTCTAGGGTTCACAGTTGCTGGCCTTCAGTTATGTGTAAGTGAGTCTGTGCGCCAGAGAGGGCAGCACAGGGCCCACCGCGCGGGCAGGGGTGCTGTCAGAAGGGAAAATGGACCCACAATGAGCGTTAGGGCTGAGTCCCCCTTGGTTGGGGTACTCCGGACCCTTAGGTGGGTGGGATTAGCAGCAAATGAGCCAGGTGTGGGGGGCGAGCTCATGAGCATCAGGGCTGGGGCGCCCTGAGGCTGCTCCGATAGAGGAGCATTATCTCAAATTCTGATGGCAAAGCAAACGGATGGGTTCACATTTGACAGGTACATGAAAATGGATGGAGAGTCAACTCATCATTGAGAATGAGGCAGTTTACCACAAATATAATCCACCGCCACATGGCGGGGTTGAGCAACTGGATGACCCATTCAGCGATCATTGGTATGATTATTTGGGTGGCAGGCACATGCTTATCTTGATCGATTGGCTGAATTTTGAACAAGAAAACAAACAGGCAGAGTCCGTGGAAAGTCATTTGAGGTATTTGAGCTTTATTTTGGCGCAAAGCATGGGGAGAATAGAGAATGAACTGACAACTGCCCATCGACAGGGCAGTTGCCTTAAGTATTGGGAGAATCGCATAGTGGGGATGCTGAGGGATTGGGTGATTGGGGATTGGCGATGGGGTTTGATTGGCTGGTGGGTGGGGGTGGGAGGGATGCCCAAAATCTTGGCAAAAATCAAAAAAACTTTTGCAGATTTTCCCAAATTTTTGGGGCCAGACCAGGTCGATGGTACTGATCCAGGCCTTGACCATTTGAGTCAGGCTGCTCATGTGGTTCAGATTTCCTGGATTTGTCCCGATGGCTGTGGCCTTGGTGCTCAGTCATCCACAACCTCAGTCCAAACTCTCAATTTGATTGTCTACACGATCCAAACTTCCAGATCCATTCTGGGGGTCAGGGGCAACTGGTTTGAGTCACTTATAACCTGGTTCAAAATCTGAATTGAGTTCCAATCTGATTTTTGACCTGACCAGTCCATACCAGCTCCATTAGCCCAGAATTTGCAGACTAGGCTCTGATACTAGCACTGGCTGTTTCTTCAAAATTTTGGTAAGTTTCCCCTGGTGAGTGAGGGGTCCCAGGGGCCCGCCCATGGCCCCTGGCCTGCATAATCTCCTGGCATGTCCCCTCTATTAATTTTACCAGGGTTGGGGAGGGGGGAGGGGAGAGATCTGAATATCTCTAGGAGGAAGGGCAGTCACCCAGCGCTCATCAACCACATGCGCCAGGTCGCTCAACTGTGACAGGGGGTCCACTTGGGCCTTTGGCCCCCTTTTGGTCCGAAAGGGATGCTGCTCCCTATCCAGTTGTAGGGGCTGGTCCCCAGGACTTACACTACCCTTTCCTTTTTCAACAGGGAGGAGGCCCCCACCTGGGCATGGACCAGGGCATAGTTCTTGTGCCTCTCTGGGAGCTTTATGGCCAGGATGGCTGCGATCTTCTGGGGGGGACGGGGGCTGCCAGGTGGGAGTTGTGGAATTCCTCTATCAGGTCCTTGCAATTTGTGCAGTCGCGTGCACTCACCCAGCTGTTCTCATATGAGGAGTAGCCTTTCCAGGCAACCAGGTATTGAACGGATCTGCAGGACCTCCAGGAAGCCAGGATAGCCTCCACCTCCACTTCCTGGGATTCCCCAACGAGGATTGGCTCTGGTGATGTTGGCCTTTCCCCTTTGAAGGGGGTCAGGAGGGAGGTGTGGAAGACGTTATGCTGCTTCCAGTGAGCGGGCAGCTTCAAATGATAGGCTCCATTGCCTAAGTCCTTCTCCACCTCAAAGGGGCCAGAGCGTTTGGCTGCAAGTTTCTGGGTGGGGCTTTTAAGGGAAGATTGCGGGTGTCCAGCATAATGAGGGAGCTGACTTTGATCTCATGTCCAGGGAGGCGCTTCCAGTCAGCAAACTTTTTGTAATCCTCGATGGACTTTGTCAAATGTTCACAAACCAGGTTGTGTGTCTCGCGGAGTGCACACACACAGTCTTCAGCTGCAGGGACTGCTGAGGAGAGCTGGGGGCCAATTTGGAAGGAGGGGTTGTAACCCAGGGTGGCCTCAAAAGGGGAGAGGTTGGTCGAGGAGTGGAGTGAATTGTTATATGCAAACTGTGCAAGGGGCAGGTCCTTGGCCCAAGTGTCCTGCAAGGCTGTCGCATAACAGCGCAGGTACTGCTCCAGTACCTGGTTCACCCGCTCAGTCTGCCCATCGGACTGGGGGTGGTAGGCCGTAGATCTGCAGGGCTTGATGCTGAGGAGGGTTAGCAACTCTTCCCAGAACCAGGCGGTGAACTGGGGTCCCCTGTCGCTCACTATCTCTTTGGGGAGACCAAACATGGCAAAGACATGGTTGACAAATAAATTTGGTCTCCACTGCAGTAATAGAGGAGAGGCAGGGGATGAAGAGCGCGAACTTGGTAAATTGATCAATTACTACCATGATAGCATCTGAGCCATTAGAGGGGGGAGCTCCACGATGAAGTCTACCAAGACTGAGGTCCATGGGCCTTCCGCCTGCTGCAGGGGGTGTAGCAACCCCTTCTTCCCAGAACAGTCCAATTTTGTTTGGGCGCAGGTGACACAGCGGGAGATCCAGGAGGGGATGTCCTTTGAGGACCCTGGCCAATTATAAGTTCTCTCTTTATGAGATCAGCGCACTTCTTGATGCTGGGGTGCCCAACAGTCTGGGGGACATGGTGTTCCTCGATAACACAGTTGCGTAGAGATGGGGGGACCCAAACCCAATCATGAAACCAGATGGTTCCCTCCCGCAGGGTGTATGGGGCTCTCTTCTGACTCGAAGACTCTAGGTCAGTATAAAGCTCTAACCCTTCAGGGCAACAGGTCTGGGCAGCAAGGACGCGGAGGAGGAGCGGGGCGTCAGGGGCAAGGTCAGCAAAAGCTACCATTGGAGGGGCCAAGGAGAGGATTTGGGAGGGGGGCACTACAGTAGTAAGCTCTAGCAGGTCCTCTCCACCATTGGGTGATAGAGATGGGTTCCAGCTGAGCATGTCCAGCAACACATTCAGGGGGCCTTTTATGAATTCATATTTAAAATGAAACCCACATAGGTCCTGGTATGTGCGAGTTTGGCGGTGCCCCAACTTCTGGGGTTTGCAGTAGTATAGTAATGCCTTATGGTCAGTCCAAACGGTGATTTTGTGCTGGGCGCCTTGCAGGAGGTATCGCCAGTGGGTGAGTGACCACGCCACTGCTGCTAGCTCCTTGTCATATATTGGCCATGCTTGTTCTGTGGAAGTGAATTTGCGAGAGTAGTAGGCCACTGGGTGCTCACCCCCTCATGCTCCTGTAGCAGCACGGCGCCCACCGCCACCAATGAGGCGTCACAGGCTACAATGAAGGGGCGGGAGGTGTCAGCATGCCGCAGGACTGGGGCGGTGAGGAAAACCTCCTTGATAGACTTGAAGGCCTGCTGGCATTCTGGGGACCACTTGAAGGGGGCGTTCTTCCCAGTGAGGGGGTGAAGGGGTGCCGCCAGTTGGGCGAGGGCTGGGGAGAATTTTTTTAAGAAGGTGATGGTGCTGAGGAAACTTCGAAGTTGTTTTTGTGTAGTAGGGGTAGGCCAAGACTGGATTGCCTCGAGCTTAGAGGGGGAACAGCATATCCATCCTTCAGGATGAGGTTACCTAAGAAGGTCACTTCATCCCAGAAAAATTCGCACTTTGAGGGTTTTACGAAGAGCCCTGCTTTGTGGAGGGCTGCCACCACTGCTTCTAGATCCTTGGCGTGTTGCTCTGGGGTAGGGGAGTGGATCAGAATATCATCGATGTAGGCTACAGCACATGAGAAGCGCAAGTCCCCAAGCACATCATCAATGAGGCGTTGGAAGGTGGCCGGAGCATTCTTCAGTCCAAAGGGCATCACTCTGAATTGAAAAAGACCCTGGCAGGTGCGGATAGCTGTGAGCCACTCTTGTCCTCTCGCCACCCTCACCTGGTTGAAGGCGTTCACCAGATCCAACTTTGAGAAGACCTGAATTTGGCAATGGCTTGGGCGATGGTTTGCTCTAAGGGCAACGGGTAGGGGTCAGGGATGGTGATGTTGTTGAGGTGGCCATAGTCGACGCAAGGGCGCAGGTTGCCATCTGCTTTCTGAACGAAAACTATGGGGAAGCAACTGGTGAAGATTTCTTGATAAGCCACCCCTTCTCTAACATCTCGTCTAGCCAAGTCCCCAAAGCCTTATCCTCTTCCTCAGTGTAGGGGTAGAGGGGGCAGTTGATCTTGACTAGGTCGACCGTCAGCTGAAATGTTAGGTCATATTCAGAGTGTAGGGGAGCTTGGAAGCCAGCGACATGTCAAAGATGGACTTATAGAGGGCTAGGAAGGGTGGGAACTCCAAAGGGAGGTCAATAGAAGTGGGATCCGGGGGAAAATAGAGCTGAGGGATGTGTCAAGGGGGAGAGTTTTCAAAAAGGAAAACTCTCCACTCAACTTGAGGTTTGAGAACAACAAGGAGTTATTTGCAAAATTAATGTGGACCTGCCTTTGCCGCCACCAGCCCACCCCCAAGATCACGGGGTAGAGTAAGTCCTGTATGGCTGATAAGTGGTCACTGAACCCAAAGTCATGAACAGAGAAGTGCAATGGGCGTCAGACGCAGTAAGACTTCATGGGTTCTGATGAAGTGCCCAGGACCGATGAGGCTTCTTCCATCACCAGGTCCAAGGAATGCGTCACACTGAGGTCAATAAAGTTGCCTGCTGCTCTGGTGTCGAGGAGGGCTTGCACAGTAAATTCACCTGACTCTGAGGGGAAGGAGATAGGGAACAAGAAGTAGGCTTGATCTTTTATTGGGGTGGGCGAGAGAGAGGGCAGCCGAGGAGGGAGCATGACCCATCATTAGAAGAGATTGACCAAGAGGCGCCGGGCTGGTCTGTAACTGGGGAGGGGTTTCTGCTTCACCCTTGTCCCAAATTGGGCAGCGAGGGTTGATGCGTATGCCCACTCCACTCTCTTTGAGGGGGGCCTCTGGGTTAACTGGGGGGTGATAGCGCCAGGATGGGCAGGCTCTGAGCTCTGGGGGATTGAGGACCCACTCTCCTGATCTGGGGTGAGAGAAGGGGGTGCAGCAGGCAGGGGCTCTTCTGAGGGGAGGGTACCCAAGGTGGGTACAGAGGGGGCGCAGAGGGCGGCGAGACCTGGGGGACGCTTCCCTTGGCCGCAACCACTGGCAGGGGGAGAGGGGGTGGCACGCGGCCCCTCAAGAGCTGCAACAGCGCATGTGGGTGTATGGAAAGGCCTGGCCCCAATTGCTTGAGCCACAGAGAATGCAATTTCTAAGGACCCGGGGAGGGGGTCCAAGATGCATGGGCAGCTGCAGTGGGGTCCAAGGCAGCTCAGAAGGCGGAGATGGCAATTTTGGGGGATGGGCACCGTGGGGGCCAGGACCATGAAAGGCTTCGATCAGGGAGGGTAGGTCTGTGGCTGTCTGTCCTAGTGTGAAGAGATGGAGGAGGCGCGCCAGTCTAGACTCAGGGGCCTGGACCGCCAAAGTGACCAGCGCCAGTAGGGGGTGGGGTTCCCAGACTTAGCAGCAGAGCGGAGCACTCCCCTGACCCAGCGGCGGGCGTCCCCATCTAGGGCGTCAAGGAGAGCTATGCTCTGCTGGTCATCAGAAGGAAGGGGAGATTTCCCCCCATTGGCGGTGAAGTGCACCTGAAGTTCTGCCAGGACACCCAGGATTTGGTCGGCCACCTCATCAGAAGGGATAGGGGGACTCCCAACCCTATCATGTTGACTGATGGGGTGACACTTTTCACCAGGGCTCAGCGGGGTGGGGACCAGGTCAACACAAACTGGTGGCACGCTCAGATGAATGAGGCAGCCGACCAGCAGGAGAAGGCCAGGTTGCAAAGAGAGAGTACGTTTAGGGTATGGGCGTAGGCCAACGCTTTGCCAGTGCCAGCGAGGAGGGCAGAGAAGGCTGAGGTTATGGGTCAGTTCATTATGTCATGGAAGCAGCTGATAAGAATTAGACTGGGCTCCCAGTTGGGGTGTGTGAGCACCCAGTGGAGAGCCCAGAATGCCAAGGGCACAGCAGTCTGTGCGACTAGAAGAAGGGGAGATCTAGTGGGGATGTGAGGAAAGTAAATGTTTATAAATGTACCAAAGGCCCCCAAGGCAAACCAGATGGTTGCAATGGGGGCAACCGTGAGTTTTGTGGGGGCAATCCCCAAGGGCAGGAGAGGTGGGGAGGATGATGACTCCTCCAGGGTTTGCAGTTGCTGGCCTTCGGTTATGGGTAAGTGAGTCTGTGCGCCAGAGAGGGGCAGCACAGGGCCCACTGCACGGGCAGGGGTGCTGATGAAGGGGAAAACGGACCTGCGATGAGCGTTAGGGCTGAGTCCCCCTTGGTTGGGGTACTCCAGAGCCCTTAGGTGGGTGGGATTAGCAGCGGATGAGCCAGGTGTGGGGGGTGAGCTCATGGGCATCAGGGCAGGGGCGCCCTGAGGCTGCTCTGATATAGGAGCACTCTTGGAAATTCCGAAGGCAAAGCAAATAGATGGGTTCACATTTGATGGGTACACAAAAAAATGGATGGAGAGTCAACTTCATCATCAAGAATGAGGCGGTTTACCGCGGATATGATCCACCAACGCGTGGCAGGGTCAAGCAACTGGATGACCCATTTGGAGATCATTGGTATGATTATTTGGGCTTCAGCACGCTTAGCCTGATTGATTGGTGGAATTTTGAACAAGAAAGCAAACAGGCGGAGTCTGCGGCAAGGCGTTTGGGGTATTCAAGCTTTATTTTAGCGCAAAGCGTGGGGAGAATAGAGAATGAACTGACAACTGCCCATTGACAGGGCAGTTGCCTTAAGTATTGGGAGAATCGCATAGCGGGGATGCTGAGGGATTAAGTGATTGGGGATTGGCGATGAGGTTTGGTTAGCTGGTGGGTGGTGGAGGTGGAGGGATGCCCAAAATCTTGGCAAAAATCAAAAACACTTTTTGCAGATTTTCCCAAATTTTTGGGGCCAGACCAGGTCGATGGTACTGATCCAGGCCTTGACCATTTGATTCAGGCTGCTCATGTCGTTCAGATTTCCTGGATTCATCCCAGGGGGCTGTGGCCTTGGTGCTCAGTCATCCGCAACTCAGTCCAAAATCTCAATTTGTTTGTCTACATGATCCAAACTTCCTGGATCCATTCTGGGGAGTCAGGGCAACTGGTTTGAGTCACTTGTAACCTGGTTCGAAACCTGAATTGAGTTCTGATCTGATTTTCAATCCTGACTAGTCCAGACCAGCTCCATTAGCCCAGAATTTGCAGACTGGGCTTGATACTGGCACTAGCTGTTTCTTCAAAATTTTGGTAAGTTTCCCCTGGTGAGTGAGGGGTCCCAGGGGCCCGCCCATGGCCCCTGGCCTGCATAATCTCCTGGCATGTCCCCTCTATTAATTTTACCAGGGTTGGGGAGGGGGAGGGGAGAGATCTGAATATCTCTAGGAGGAAGGGCAGTCACCCAGCGCTTATCAACCACGTGCGCCAGGTTGCTCAACTGTGACAGGGGGTCCACTTGGGCCTTTGGCCCCCTTTTGGTCTGAAAGGGATGCTGCTCCCTATCCACTTGTAGGGGATGGTCCCCATGACTTACAGATAGCAGCGGAATTTAGAGCTATATTTCTGAAAATTGGTGTGGTAATAAGGCATCCGGTATATATAAGGGTTTTGATGTAATTTGTTAAAGTTAATTCTGCTTTCATGCATGCATCAGATAATTTTGAACCTGGCAATATTGGTGCAGGTAATCTTTGATTTGGTATTCTGCGCTACCTCTGCCACTTGTTGGATGGCATTATTGGCTTTTTTGTGGGCTTCAACCAGCATATCTTTTTGTACCTTATTGGCTTTGGAGGGAATATTTGGAGGAGGGATTCCTCCTGTGAACATCACCACTGATTTGGAAGCAACTTTGCAGAAAGGGCAACGATCTGGTTTGATCATTGCTTTTACCGCCAGCTGGTGGTCGCTGCACAATGTTTCAGTTTTTGCTGGGGGTGTATAAGTGAGGGGTAATTCCTCGCTATCATTGATATATACAAACTGCTCAATTTTTTTATTGCAGTTCTCAATCTTTTTCCTGGACTTTTCAATTTTAGCCAACAAGTCCCAAGGATTTTGGTTGACTTTTATTGGGGAGTAAGCATATTCCTGTGGTTTGATTAGTTCATTGGGGGATTCATGGGATTGAACTAGGGTCCAATATTGTGTTTGATTGGATGGAGTATTTGTGAAACTGAGGTGAGGAGGAGCCTTATTAGTGGCTGCAGGTGCAGCTGCAGCAACAGGCTTTGGGGGAGGGGGTGGTAGGATTGCACCCCATACCAAAGGTGGCACAGGATAGGTGGCAGAATAGATTCTGGCAGTTGAGAAAACAACGTCATTGGAAGTGGCTAGGGATGGGCATTTGCATTTTGAGTGGTCCAACTCAAAACATATCAGACATATCATCCGTCCACCCTTCTGTGGGCCCAGAATGGATGGTCATGGGCAGAGGAGATAATGGAATGGGGGGATTGATAGGGCAATTTTATTTGAATCAGGGCTGATCATGGCATATGCCCAAGGCCCAGCTAGGCATGTGGCCTCATTTGGGACCACAAATTGCAGGATGGGGTTGGAGCCATAGGCTTCCAAACCTTCCATCAGCTCCTGGTGGAGCTCTTCAGGGGAAAGGTGGGTGGGCAAACCAGCCGTAAGTCCCAGGGAACGTCCCCTGTGTGTTGACTGGGCCATTTTCCCATTTCTGAGTAAGAAGGCACCAAAGAGGATGGCTGTACCCCTCGTTACTCAGGGCAATCTTGCTCACATAGTAGATGAGTGCTGGGTAACAGCTCTCCCACTTTGGATCCTGTTCCCAGTACCCACACTAACCTTGGCAGAACTTTCATGAGGAATCAGTGAAATCTGCACTGATATTGCTAAAATAAAATCTATTATAACTAATTTGAGTGGTAATCCACCCAAAAATTAGGTTTTAAATGGTCAAAAAGGTATGAAGACTGATCTATCAGCTGGGATGCCCGACAGTTGCAATTTTGATTAACATGATGATCAGAAAAATCTCTCCCCTCCCAAATCCATCAAGCATCACCCCCAATGGGCAGCTTCCTGCTGACAAATTGGGTGTTGCTCCTGATGTAGTGCCATTGACTGAACTAATGACCCAGCGACCGATCATGGGTAGGTTGGGCATCCCAAACCTGTTCCCAACCAAATGGGCCCACCCCTATGTGGGGTGGCCTTGGGAAATTCCCGCCACTTTTCAGGCTAAATGCCATTGCGCCAACCATCAGAAATGTAGTTAAGTCTTGGTTCAGGCGTTTAAGGTCAAACTGACAGCGACTCAGCCTGCCGCCAAGTTTTGTGATGATGGTTCCCAAGGAACGAACCTTCCCATTCCCAAATAATTCACTGTTTAGGTCAAATTTGAGGGACCTGATCCCAGCTTTGTTTTCCCCCAAATTGAATACTATTTAATCAGTCACATCACACTGAGAAAATTGTTGGTCAATTTTTTCTTTCCTATATTTCCATTAAAAATTCTCCCCAAACATTAGTTTTTATATGTTAAAAATTAAGCTACCTTATCTGCCAACATTCTTGTACCCCCGGGGTTAATGGCCGTGTGCATCTGGTACTTTATTTTGAGCCTATTTGAGTTTCTGGCTCACCAGCAGATATTGGTGGAACTCTTTTCCAGTTCCATATTTGTCATATCAGCAGCAGTGCCTCAGGAATTCTGGTTTGCTTTTTGGATGCTCTGGCATCTGAGCTGGCAGGCCAGTCTAATTCTTACTTGATGTCCGCCTGACATAATCAACCAACCATTTTTCTTAGCCATTTCCACCTTTCTCATGTGTATAGGCGCAGCAATGGTCCCTTCTTTCCAACTGAGCCAGGTTGTAAAGAAGATTATCTCTGACCACATTAGACCAACCACACTCAAGCATTAAAACCATACCCCATAGTTGCTGCAGCTATTTGCCCATTGGTTTCCCCAGATCCCACCACCATCTCTTTGGTATTGCTGGATTCATCCACAACTACCAAAAAGGAGAACTACGATTTTTTCTTAGTACCCATGAAGATTAGTGTTGGTTCTCATCGCGTCTCCTTTGAGGCCCTGGTGGACACTGGAGCCATGGGAAATTTTACGGTGTTGAATTGGTGCAACAATTAAAACTGGAAATGGATGCAGGCTCCTCAGTGATGGTGGCCTCATCTGCTTATCAGCCCTTATATATTTGTTTGCTGACCGGTACCTTTTTCAATCCACCAGTTCAGCTTCTGTGATCGCTTTTCAGCTATGCCGGACTTGGTGTTTCTGGTGATCTTAGGGGTGGGGTGGTGGCGTCAACAACATGTGAAGATTCATTTAGAGTCTAATATGTTGTCATCTACCAATGATCATTTGGAGGGAGAATTCTCTTTTATCGACACCCTCAAGAAAGTACAAGGTACTAGCTCTATCACTACCCTAGTCACTTCTGCGGGCATTCCAGCCGATTTCCCTAAAGACTTAATGCGCTATTGGAGAATCTTTGATATGGAAAAAGCGGATTGTCTGCCTAAACACACCAGGTATGATTGTGGGTTTTGAACAACCATGGAGTTGGTGAACATCAACTGTCCGCTGTATCCCCATACAGTGGAGGAAGAAGTTGCACTCAATACCTAGTTGGATGATATGTTGAAAAAAGGTTGGCTGTTCAAGGAAACCTCACCCGTTGCCTCCCCCATCGTCTTCTCCAAAAAGTGGATGGTTCTCTCAATACCTGTGTGGATTATGGCCATTTGAATAAAACAACAGTTACTGATCCCTACCCATTGCCTCTGTAGCAGACAATCAGTCAGGAAATCACCAAATCCCGTGTGTTCTCTACGCTGGATATGGTGAACGCTTTCAATCAAAGTCAGGTAATGGAAGGGCAGGAATGGTTAACAGTAATCTGGACAAAGCATGGCACTTTCCAATTTTGGGTAATGCCTTTTGGGCTGAAGAATGCTCCCGTTATATTTCAACAGATGATCAATAATGTACTGGGTGACCTCCGGTTCACCTGTGCTGTTTCATATATTGATGATATTCTGGTTCACTCCCTGACTCCCAAACAACACGCTATCAACTTGGAAGCGGTGGTGGTCACCTTACATAAGGCAGGGTTGTTCCTCAAACCATCTAAGTGTGAGTTTTATAAGGAGGAGGTCACTTTCCTCAGGAACCTGGTTCTTAAAGATGGTGTCACAATCCCTCCCAATAAGTTGGATGATATCTGGGAATGGCCAACTCTGACTACCCAGAAACAACTATGGAGTTTCTTGGGAACCATCATTTTCTTAAAAAAGTTCTCCCCCACACTCTCTCAGCTCGCCGCCCCACTCCACCCACTCACCGGGAAAATGTACCTTTTCATTAGATGGATGAATGTCAACAGGCATTCAAATTGATTAAAGAAGTGTTTGTATCCCCTCCCATTTTAAAACATGCTGATCTCACCAAGCCATATATCATTGCATGTAATGCGTTATCAGTAGCTGTCAGAGCAGCGTTGTTCCAGGAGCATGATGGTTTGGAACACCCAGTCACCTACTTTTCCTGAAAGTTCACCTCCATGGAGCAGTCTTGGGCTATTTGTGACAAGGAGTTGGCAGCTGTTGCATGGGCCTTAACTCATTGGCAGTACCTGTTACAGGGTGCTTGACATGAATTAACAGTTCGCATGGATCACCAGGCCCTGTTGTACTTTTGTAAACCCCAAAAATTGGCACACCGGCAAGCCCAAACCTACCAGGACCTGTAAAGTTTCAATTTTAAATACAATTTTGTAAAAGGGGCACTAAATGTACTTCGCAATTTTCTCAGCTGCAGCCCCACCCACAGTTCAACAGATCTGAAGGAAGTGGACCTCGTCACTACGATTCCTACCACCCAAATCTTGTCAATTGTTCCCACTTTCATTTCTTCTGTCACTCTGGCCCCCAACGCTCCATTAGTTGCTCAGGTTTTAGCCAGTCAAATGGTCTGCCCTGAGGGCATGGAGTTGATCAAGCAGTTATCTCACCAGAAGCATAAACACTCCCTATATTCACTGAAGTAGGGTCTTATTTATTTTAGATCTCGCGTTTGGGTTCCCCCTCTTTTCCAAAATGAGGTATTTCAAGCCCATCATGACCCCCCACGGTTGGTCACCCTGGTTCTAAGAAATGCATCAATTTGATCAAATGGACCTACAATTGGGCAGGTTTGACAAAAGAAGTTCCAGGCTGTATCACCAATTGTGTTACTTGTGCCAGGGCTAAGTCAGATCGCTCTGGAAAAAATGGCCTCCTGCACCCCTTTCAACAGGTGGAGGGTCCATGGACATTGGTGTCCATGGATTTTATTGCCGAGCTCCCCTGCTCTAACAGGTTCACAGCGGTGATAGTAGTGGTGGATTGCTTTACATAATTCTCCCTTTTTATCCCCTGCACTTCCACAATTACATCCAAAGAAACTGCCCACCTTTTTGTATGCCATGGGTTTTTGATGTTTGGTCTCCCCCAGGAAATCATCAGTGACCGTGGTTCCCAGTTCACTGCGCAGTTTTGGAGTGAACTCCTATCAATCCTGAAAATATCCCCCTGTCGCTCCATGGTATATCATCCTCAGTCTGACAGCCAGACTGAGTGGGTCAATCAAGTTCTTGAACAGTACCTGCGTTGCTATGCTACAGCTGCGCAGGATACTTAGACCAATGATCTCCCCCTCACCCAATTTGCATACAATAATGGAACCCATGCATCCACAGGGTTTTCCCCTTACAAAGCAACGTTGGGTTATAATCCTTCATTTTTGGTCAGACCGTGATTGCAGCCAGAGGTTCAAGCTGCCGTGGACCATGCTGCTCATAATAGATTGACTCAAGGCTTAGTGTGGGAACACCTCACCAATGCTATAGACAACTACAAGCAGTTTGTGGATTGGAAGCATCTTCCAGGTCATGAGTTTATGAAGGGCTCTTACGTTATGCTTGACACCCATCACTTAAATATCCAGGCCCCTTCCATCAAATTTACCAGCAAATGTTTGGGACCCCATTTGGTGGAGGAGGTATTGGGTAATGGGGTGTTCTGACTGAAGCTCCCCACGCATTGGAAGCAGCATCCCATTTTTCATGTTTCCCAGCTGTCCCCCTTCAAGGGTGCAATTCCCACAGAACTGGAACTGATTATCATTGATAATGAAGAGGAGGCTGAGGTAGAAGCTATCCTGGCATCCTGGAAATCCTGTCATTCTGTACAATATCTTGTGGCCTGGAAAGGGTATCCAGCCTATAAAAACAGTTGGGTCAAGGTGCATGATTGTGTGAATTGCATGGACCTGGTTGATGTGTTCCATTTATCCCACCCCAAAGCTCCCCACCCCCCCAAAAAAGTCACAACTATTATGGCAATCAAATTACCCAAGGTGCACAAGAATGTGGCTCTCATGCAGTTCCCCAGTGGTGGGGCCCTTCCTTTGGGAAAAGGAAAGGGTGTGTAAGTCCAGGGGAACGTCCCCTGGGCGTTGACTGGGCTATTTTCCCATTTCTGAGTAAGAAGGCACCAAAGAGGATGGCTGTACCCCTCGTTACTCAGGGCAATCTTGCTCATATAGTAGATGGGTGCTGGGTAACAGCTCTCCCACTTTGGATCCTGTTCCCAGTACCCACACTAACCTTGGCAGAACTTTTATGAGGAATCAGTGAAATCTGCACTGGGATTGCTAAAATAAAATAGATTGTAACTAATTCGAGTGGCAATCCACCCAATGCTTAGATTTTAAATGGTCAAAAAGGTATGAAGACTGATCTATCAGCTGGAATGCCCAATGGTTGTGATTCAATTAATATGATGATTGGAAAAAAATCTCCCCTCCCAAATCTATCAGGCATCACCCCCGATGGGCAGCTTCCTGCTGACAAATCGGGTGTTGCACCTGATACAATGCCATTGACTGAACTAATGACCCAGCAACTGAGCACAGGTGGGTTGGGCATCCTGAACCTGTTCCCAACCAAATGGGCCCACCCCTATGTGGGGTGGCCTTGGGGGATTCCCACTGCTTATCAGGCTAAATGCCATCATACCAACTGTCAGAAATGTAGTCAAGTCTTGGTTCAGGCGTTTGAGGTCAAACTGACAGTGACTCAGCCTGCCGCCAAGTTTTGTGATGATGGTTCCCAAGGAACGAACCTTCCCATTCCCAAATAATTCACTGTTTAGGTCAAATTTGAGGGACCTGATCCCAGCTTTGTTTTCCCCTAAATTGACTACTATTTAATCAGTCATATCACACTGAGAAAATTGTTGGTCAATTTTTTCTTTCCTAAATTTCCATTAAAAATTCTTCCCAAACATTAGTTTTTACATGTTAAAAATTAAGCCACCTTATCCGCTGATATTATTGTTACATGTTAAAAATTAAGCTACTTTATCTGCTGATATTTTTGTACCCCTTGGGGTTAACAGCCATCTGCATCTGGTAATTTATTTTGTGCCTATATTAAATTCTGGCTCACCGGTAGATATTGGTGGAACTCTTTTCTGGTTTCATATTCATCATATTAGCAGCAGTGCCTCAGGCATTCTGGTTTGCTGTTTGTATGCTCTGGTATCTGAGCTGGCAGGCCAGTCTAATTCTTGCTTGCTATCCACCTGACACCAGCAAATTGGACCACCAAAGTGGTATCTTCTGGGAGCTGGGTTTGAGTTGTGGGGAGAGAGGTACCAGGAAAACCAGGGGCACAGTTGCCACTGTATCAGCATCAGCTTCACATGTGAAGCCAAGATCAAAGTATCACTTATAGGGGTGGAAGTCAATAAAACTGATGAGATGCATCACCACCTGAGCCATTTTGATAATAGCTTGGTTGTGGTAGGGAAAAAGTTTCCCATAGTCAACCTGAAGGCTGAAATGTATGTTGCTCTGGGGGAGCACCTGTGGGCAGTGGGGTACCACTTGGGTTTAAGCGAGGTGGGCATCAAGATCCTTGGGAGGAAAGAATCATCCCAGGGGTTTGGTATGACTGGGTAAGCCAGTCCAAGCTATTTTCCTGTTGGACAGAAAATGGTGGGGGAGTTTTGCTGCTGCCCCACCTGGGGCAGCTGGCAGAGAATCTGATGACATTGGAGTAAAACTACGGTGGGCAATTAGGATTCACTTTTTAATTAACTGTGTAAATTGTTTGGAAAGTTATGCTGAGTGGAAAGCGAGTTCTTTATATCTCTTTGCTAGGCCATTCCTCCATTATGGATCCATTATGGAACCACTATAATAAGGGGTGCCTCTCGGTTCTTAACTGCTGTTGTGGTCTGGCATTAAGTTCAGATTATGATTTAATTAAATAATTTTGATGGGCGAAGTTCGAATCCAGTTGATCCCTTGAAGACATATAGTAGCCTTCATTTGATATACTTGTGGCCAATTCTGGATTTTTTTCTATTTTAAGATTAGTAATATTTTTGTTTTTGTTAGTATTATCTCTAATAAAGATAATGTGATGGTCAGGAGTATCCTGTACCGTCACAATGTTAAGTGCTGCAGATGAGTTGAGATAAACTTTTTGGAAATACTTAGGTTTGTTACTTCTTGCTGATTTATAACCCTTGTTTGAAGGTATCAAAACGCTAAATGGGTTAAAAATTGGTATCCACCTTTTATCGAAAACCATAGATTTTACGTGGTTCCTGGTAAAACCTGCCCGGCCTGGCTTCAAGAGTTCGGTAAAAACTTGAACCCGTCTTTATGGACCTTTCTTCGGAAAAGCTGGGGCGGAAGATTTTGGATCGATCGATCGCGAAGTTTTAAATCCCAAACTTAAAGTTTAAACCCGGGGAAACGTTTATTTAGGGGATCGATCGGTCGGGTCGGCGAACTATAATTTATCAGCCCACCGCTACACCCGACATCTCTAAATCGTCGACTTAGGGGGTTTAACCCCCTTTTCAAAATCAAACCCGGTATGCTTCACCTACTATACCGACCCACCCTAGATCAGGAGGAACCCAAAGTTTTTACCCCATCCAAGTTAAACTTCAGCTTCACTTCGATACTGGCACCGGACCGGTTAAAGTTGGAACCCGGGCCCAACCATGAATCACTTAATAATAACCAGACGGAACTGACCTCGTTCACCTCCGACTTACGGCTAGCTTTACCCGATAGGTTAACCACGCGTATCCGGCACCTTAACCACCATCACCCCCTCCCTAACCAGTTCCGAGTTCGGTAAGCGCCCGGTTCAGGAAGTAATGTACACAACGGTAGGGGTCCCCACCTTCTTCGTACGGAGCCTGCCGGCGTTCCTCAGATCTCTCCACCGGCGGGAGTTGGTCACCGATATTATGGAGTTGGACAATTTTGACTTGCCGCGGATCTTTTTACGCCTGGTCACCCAAGGTAATTGCGGGGGAGGTTGGGTACGGTGGGTTATTTTGGTTCGTTGGGTCGGGGGTGCCGTTTGAAGGTACGGTAGGGCGGTTACTTTTTAATGGCGTTTTGGTTCGGTGCCCTCGAGTTTTATCGGGAAATGGGTTTAGGGTTCCTCGCCCTTTGGTAACCTGGTTTGGGTAGGAATGTGAAGGGGTGGGTTATAATCATTAGAGACGGCCACCTTAACTCTGTTTTGCGGTATAGACTGACAGTTCGGTACTTTTATCAGGGGCTACCCTATCGAACGGAATAGCAAAAATAGCCGCGTGGTCCAAGGCGGCCCACTCGGACGAAGTTTTTTTAAATGCGCTGGGTTTGGTATAAGTTATAGCGCCAAAAGTTTCGACCCGGTATCATAGGTTGGTAGGGGTGGGGTGAATCCCCATGCCGTGACCTAGTTTTGTAGTCGGGCAACCGTTCAGGGGGCTCGGCATTTGGATGGCGAGAAGGTTGACCCTGCATAGGACAGCTATAAACCTTTACGCGACAACCTGGGTTTTCTTCCGCTCCTATGACAAACCCTAATTTTGTAGGGTTCCAAGTTCACGCCCAACTTCGGGAGGACCCTCGGGTTACCGAGGACCCCCAGCTTTGGTGACCACGGAGCGGTGGCCATGGGCGTTCCCGGAAGGTTCCATCAACCGGAGCGTAAGTTGAGCGTGGGCGAGCTAACCCGTCGGCAGCCGCCTTTCCAATACGAGGTGGTCCCCGAGTGGCGGGTGCCCACCCTCCCCCACGTGGGCGTTCGCTTTGACGGGGCGAGCGAGTGGATGCCTTCAGGAGCCTACCTTGCCAGCTACTTTGGGCGGGTGGCGATGGGCGGCGGGGGACGCCATGCGGTCCCAGTTCCAACCCTCGCGGGGGAGATGGCCACCGTGCACTTAACCCCACCCGGGTTTGGGATGGTTCGGAGCAATACCGTGTTTTCAGAGGTGGCCACCGATGAGCCTCCGTCGGGCTTTGGGCTTGGCTTTGTCGAGGCGTGGTTCGGTTTACCGGGTTTAAGGTGGGTTGAATGGTTTGTGTGCTGATCAGCTTAGGCTGATGAATTACTTCAAGGGCATGCTACGGCCGGCGCAAGGCAACCGGGCCAGGGTGGGGATACTGTCGGGGTCCAGCGGCATAGGGAAGTCGATGCTAGTCTCCAGGCTGGCGCAGGGGTTAAGGCTAAGCTGCCATGTCGCCTACCCAGCGACGGGTTCGTTGCGGGACGCCTTCTCGCGCGCCGTTTCCCAACCGGCCCCGGCCGTCCTGGTTTTGGAGGGCGCTCACCGTTCGTACTTTGAAACCGCGCTGGATGGGGTTGAGCTACTGAGCCTTATGGGGCAGCATCCTGGCGTAATGGTTTTGGGGGTGACAACTCGGCCGTCCGAACTTAACCCGGCCTTCGTCGCGAGTTCGGACTTCCACATCGAGCTCGAGCCGCCCACCAGCCTTCAGCGGGGGGCGATGCTGAAGGGGATTGTCGCTTCAAGCGTGGCCCCCGACGCCATCCCCGACTCGGCGCTCTTCGCAAGGGTTGCCGAGGCGTGCCCGGGGTATCTGCTGGCTGACCTGTGGACGCTCGCCAAGGCCGCCCTCGTCGAAGGCCCCCCGCAGCTCGGCCACTTTTTGGCTGCCAAGAGGCTGATCCAACCGCCGCATCCCCTGCCTCAAGCCCAAAGGATCCCAGCGGTACGCTTTGATGAGGTGGGTGGGCTGGATGGGGTCAAGGCGGCGTTGAGGCGGCTCGCCCTTCGGCTGGTCGGTTCGGCTCAAGGCATCCCCGCCGGAGGGGGGGCGCTACTGTATGGGCCGCCCGGCACGGGGAAGACGCTGTTGGGAAAGGCGCTGGCGACGGAGGCCAACGCCAACTTCTTGCCGGTCCGCATCCCGGACCTGATCCGGGGGGAAGTCGGGGCCTCCGAGGAGCAGCTGACCCGGCTCTTCGCTCAGGCGCGCGCCTCGTCCCCGTGCATCCTCTTCTTTGATGAGTTGGACGGGCTGTTTGTCAACCGAGCGAACTCGAGCTCCCCCCACGCCTCCCGCCTGGTCGCCCAGTTCCTCCTGGAGCTGGATGACGTTGATGGGGTGCTCGTGCTGGCCACCACCAACCATCCGTTGGCCATCGACCGCTCCGTCCTGCGCCCCGGGCGTATCGACCACCACCTCTACCTCAACCCCCAACGCCCCAGGAGCGGTTGGGGATCGTCAAGCTGCTGTTCCCGAGCTTGGGTGGTGACGCTGAACTTTTGGATCGGGTGGTAAGGGTGACGGAAGGGTTCACGGGGGCCGACCTATCCGCCCTGAAGCATCGGGCGCAGGTTCTGGCCCACCCTCGCTCCGGTTCCCTAACCTCCGAGGATGTTCTCGCGGCGCTTGACCCGAGTTCCCCCTGCCCGTTACTCCCCTCCGTCTCCGCCGCCCAGCTCGAGGAGTTTAGGGCGTTTCAGTTTCCCCGCTAACCACCTATATCGTAATTGCCCTATAGAATACACGGCGGCTTCCTTGGCGATATCAACGGGTCGCGTTTACCTTAAAAGCTTAGGTGGATCTTTAAAAACCAACCCCTGGGTTACTGGTGGTGGGTACGCTCTGGGCTAGCCAAGGTTGGCCGATTCGCGCCCTGGTTTAACCCATCTAACGTATTGAGGGTATTAGAGTACGTACCGATCTTCCTTATCCATACAGCTAGGTGTCACCCAAAGAGGAGGTAGATTGCGACCACGGTTGGGGTATCAAACCCTACAACTTAAACCAAGTTACGTGGAACCCCTCAACTTAAGCGCCCCCTAAAACTTCATCAATTCATTTCCGACGACAAAACTTGAATCCCAACAGGCGTATCTTTAAGCCCCTACGCATACAGTTTATCCCCAACCTTGACCTTACGCCCGACCAGCTACCACGACGATTTTTAAGCACCCTGGTGGGATTCCCAAACCCCCACCTTTAGAGTGGACGGGGGTACCTACTATGACATCACCTGATTACCAACCTGTACGTTTCAACTGGAGTGGTCGCCGAACGCCCGCCATCTCGGATGGTTTGACGTTACGATAGGTTATAAAGATGGTTGGTTGGGGTGGTCGTTTGACCTCCAAGGATGGTGTGGAGGCTTAACGCCGATCGGGGTCCCCGGTTTGGGGAGATTAAACCTCATCATCGTAGTTTTTAGAACCGTATGCCTAATAAAGGGGGGTTCAGGGTTAACTGGTGGGGGAGATCCTTAGATTTCTAAACCGGATGGGATACCTTATCTGGGGTTGGTTGGGGTAAGTTGAGATTTGGGTTCGCCCCACCGTAGGATATCGCCACCAGCCCCATTACCCTAAGTTTACCCTTACCCGCTATCTACATCCTTCGACAGATTGATCCCAATCGTTCCACCATCAGATATATCGCTACCAACTTTGATCCCACGGTTAAGCTTATATTTGGTATGTTCCGTAGGTTCCTAAAATTTGGTGGGTCGAACCTTATCCGCCCGCTCAGCCCCTGGAACCAGTTCCATGCCCTAGATCAAAGTTTATCAGAATCGTTCAGTTAGATCTGGCTTGAGCATTGCTAGCTGACGGATACCCATGGAAATGCTACCGAGACTAAGCAGGCTACCCCAAGGCGTGCCCAACCCTGTCAAAGCACCGGTATGCTTCGGACGGCTCAACCCACCAATATCAGACCATAGGGAGGAAACCCTTTAAGATTTGGGAGCTGGGGAGTAATTTGAATGACTGGAGATCAAGTATAAAAAGGTTTGCCCCATCATAAATCTGGCTATACGTGGCAACCCCTATTCCGAAGAACCCCATCGATGCCAGATCTCCAAGCTGGCAGTACTATTTGGGACTACAGCAGATTTGGTGAACTTATCTACAACAAAGGTTTACATTTTATCAAGCCCTACGTTTATTTGGAGGTGCGCTGCCTTCACGCAGTTGCACCTATCTGAGGTGCAAATTTACCTGCAACCGTATCAACCAGTTGCAGTCCAAAACTGCACCATCTGGTACTCACTACAGGGCGCACCTTTGATCTATAGAAGGGCACAAAGGGTCCAAAACCATAGGTCAAGATCCCAGCTGTTTTACTAATAGCTTTAGGGGTAAGTATCCCCCCTAACCCATGGTCTCAGGAGAGCCCCCTTGCACCCACTTCCACCTTAGCAGTTCAGATAAGAAAACTGAAGCTCCTGACATAGAGATCATTCCCGTAGGCCCGCTAGCCTCTCCTTTAGTAGATAGGCTGGCCAGCATACCAACTGAACCTATCAAAGTCATGGTATGGCTCCTCCATGGAGACCATCTCCACATTGAAGCCCTAAATGAAGCACACTTGGGGATCGTTGAGATTCTGATATGGCTGGATGATAAGCCCTAAATAGCCACATTGTATTGGCTATAAATTTGCTGACCATGCTTTACTAGTGTATAAATATTTGAGCGCTTAGGATAAGGCGATATCGACTCCGAGTGGATAGTTGTTATTGGATCACCTTCAATTAGGGTGGTAAGGTGATGTTAACATGGCAAATATACAATAGATCACCTCAAACTAAGGCGATATTGAATTTACAAATAGTATATTCGGCCAGAGCCAATGAGGATATGGTGGAACCAAATAAAGCAAAGGGGTCAGTATCCATCAAAGTCGCTGATATATAAGTGCGATGAGAAGTTTTAAAGCGGAGGATTGTTAATAGGTAGAAGGAAGTGAGTGGAACGGAGAGGATTCACCAGCTATATTATTAAAATAGAGGGTATTGCTGAAGCAAGTGCTTCATAGTTTATCAATATTATTGTTTGTTTTGAGGGCTGACAAACTCCAAATCATCCAACTGTTGCTCAGTAAGCTGAACTGTGCACAAAACTCATGCCATATCTCAACAATACCACCAAAATTATAACAGCGAGCTCACTACAGGGGGCCCATCAAACAACCACAGATAAAATTAAAAGTTTTCCAACCAGCTATGGCTTATCCGGCCTGCATCGAAGGGGAATCATCCCATACCACCGCACTTGCAGAAGCTGCATAATTCAAACTTGCTGTGGATGTAGTACTCAAAAATCATGTGGAGCTTTTTCAATAGCATGGCGACATAAAGAATCAACTTGAAAGTGTGGTTAGTCAGCTGCATATACTTGGACAACAGAGCAGGCAAATTGCTGATCACCTGGATAATGCTACCGAGCAACTACACTTCATGAGCAGAAGTTGACACCTACCTTTTACTCACCTCATCTGTGAGGAGAGTGTCAATAACTCTCCTGTTCCCAGCGTAGAGGTGCACGGTGCACAGGGCCAATGCCAGGAAACTGGTTGCAAGTATTAAAGTTACCAGAGCAAGCAGAGAGTGCTTGGGCTATAATAGCATCGAGCAATATGGCTATCATCATAGGAAATAAATAGAATGGAAACCCGCGGTGCTCAGAGTGGAAGGGTATATGTGCCCTAGGTTGGAGGGAACCTGGGCGACCCAAAAGTGCATGGGCGGATAGATTTGTTGTAGTTATAATTAAGTGGTTAACATTGCACAAGACCTCCTCAAAGAGGTTCACGCACAGGACAGACCAAGGTAGCATAAATATATAAAATGGTGTACTTAACAAGGGGTTTATTATAAGAGAAGTTAACCAATGAGAAAGGTTGGTCTCAACGTGAGGAATTTAAGGGATTTCAGGCAACCAATCAATCAAGTGAAGAGGGTCTAAGCTGAGGCGCACCAATAGGTGCACGCTCCCATTGGGCAAGACAATTTATTTGGTAATTGACTGAACTTGGGTAATTGATTGTAAAAGTGGCTGATTCAAGCTGGAAAGTTCAAAAACCAAACAGGTTTTGAGACCCCATTCACCTAAAAGCCGAAGCAAACTGTTTTATTTAATGAAAAGCTGGTTCATTTTAATGCTCCTGCTATTATACAGGGCCAAACTTCTCTAGCCTCCCTGGGACCAACCTGGGCATACCTCACCTCCACCAGCGTTGATCCAAGGTATAATTGAGATCCGGGAGGCCAACCAACTTCACCTTCTTGACATCCTGATATGCAGCTTTGTCCCTAGGATATGTCCCCATATATATATCATTTTCCAGCTATGATATCATCCCCATTGGGAAGTGAAAGAACAAGGGATTGCTTGGGAAGGATCACTCTATGACAAATATGAGACTGGATACCCAGCTGAGGAGCTTTTTGCTGAGCATGCAGGCAGCATGAACTGCTTGACTTATGATGGCAGCTCTGGGGATGATTATGTTACTTAACAAAACCTCCATGTGATGGTAGTCCTGCCCACTGAAGAGCCCTACACTATCCCTTGAGCCATTGACCCTTCCAAACCAGCTCCTCGCCAAGATCCCAGCTATGGGTCTTAATAAAATCCTCACTACACTCTTAAGGCTTTCAATTATGAGTGGGAGGATGAGGTCTGCATAAGCTAACTCCATTTGACTGCAATGGGAACATCTATGCGTTCTTCAAATGTTTTCGCTTCATGGTGTAAGGAGCCTCCAATTGGCATAAGGCTAAATTGCTGATATCCGTCTTGGATGTTGGGAATGCCAGCCAAGTCACCTGCTATCTTCCAAGCAATTCTGTTACATTCTAAGGAGTGAAGGGTACTGTGCTGCGGTTATTTGGAGGTACTGTGAAAATGTTGCAGTGGAAGGCTGAGTTATTGACCATTGGGTTCCAACATAATGAGGCCCTCACTGCGTTTGCTGACCAATTTTATGATAAAAGCCCAAAGGTTAATTGGGGTGGTTTTTTTAATCTGATGTGTGCAAGAATTACCTCCGCATTGAAGCCGTACCATGAGCTTTACAATGCCATGACTCCAATTTTGGAGGATGATGTGCCCCTGCTCAAAATTGTTCAGTTTTTGTGCTGCCTATCTGATACCTTTCCTCCGCCCAATACTGAGCAGAGACATACCACCACCATTGCCAGACCTTCTTATTCAGGGTAATTCTCTCATCCTGTTCAGATTCCACCTAGTAACCACCACCCTTATTATAATTACATGCTTTGACTCTGGCCAAGTTATCCACAGCAGTTTGAGTTTCGCCCCAGACCTGCTTATGATAATTGTCAACAGCCCAACTACCAACCTAGGCCTACTTTAGCCAACTGTCATCAGTCAACCTATTGACCTGGCCCTGGTTATGCAAACCACCCACATTCAAATCATTGGCCTGGGCCATCTTATGAAAACCAAGGATGCGGACCCTATGGGAAAATTGTTTTGAATGCGGTTGCCCCAGTCAATTTGCCCAAAGTTGCCAAAACCATTGGTTTACTACTTATAGCAGGATCAATACTACCAGGGAAAAGATAGAGTGGAGTGGAGATGTGACTCTCTATCTCCGCTATCCCAACCCCAAAAGTCTCACCTGAACCTATTGTAGTCTATTCAGCATAAGTCCCTAAGTATGACAACGGGTTTTTATACCAGCATCTGGTGGGAGGGGTAAACATACTGACACAGGTACAAGCTAAGGCTGCGATGGATGAAGGACCTCAGGAGCAACTGAAGCTGTACGCCTGTAAAATGTTCAACCAAGATTCTTCAGATGAGCTGGACCCAGCCTCAGATGCACCTTCCTGAAAGGTGTAAATGTTACCCTCCCAGTGAAAGCTATTGTTAAAGGGTACACTAAAGTTGGTGAAGGGATTATGAGCTTCCTTGGAAAAGAGATTGTTTAAATGTCCACGTAAAAAACAGTCAAAAATTTTCTTATTATGAGTGTACATACTGGGACATTTTTGTAGCAAAAAATTGAGTTCATGCTATAATAGATATGGGTGCCCAGGTCAATATAATTTCTACCAAGTTGGTGGAGAAGTTGAAGCTAAAACTAATTTAGAGCATCAAATGGTGTTTGGGACCACTGGAACGGAAAGCACAATCTCTTAGGGAGCGTACAGTGCGCTACCTTTGCAGTTTATGTCATTTGTCATTGTATCTCAGGCAATTATGTTACCAAACAGTGATTATGACCAGTTAATTGGAGCTGCTTTCCTGCGACACTTTAGGGCTGGTGTTGATATGATGAAGGAGACCTTCAAAATTCTGGGGAAATTGATCCCAATTTATTCTACCTCCAGTGGGGTGCCAAAGGGTCCGGTGCATATGGGACATATCAACCTTTCCTATAGTGATGGGGTGATTCCAGTTTGCTATCATTGATTTAAAAAGAAGAGCCAGCCCCTCCCCCAGCAGATATATGAGTATCAAGGGTTGCCTCTCAGAGCTGCTGGATCTATATATCCCCTCTGGACACCAAGTCATAGTAAGCACTGATAAGGGTGGAAGTACCAGCCAGACTCTATGGGGAGGTCATTGGGCCTTATCAGCAATTGCAGATGGAGCCCAATGTGGCTCCAGGCATTATATTCAAAGGACACGAAAAATCAAGGTTTTACTAAAAAACCTACAAAACAAACCACTGCAGATCTGCCAACATCAAATAGTGGCATACTTACACTTGACCCCTGTTGAGGAGGTCCTTCAGGTTCATGAGTTCAGATTGCCAAATAAATTTGGTCTACATATAAAACCACAGCCTAGGGTAATGGTGGTGGTACTGCACAAAAATTTAATGGGGTTATTGGAAGACTAGAAAGAGAAGGCGATAGCTTTATTTTAAAAATATAAGGAGAAGACTCTGTTGATGTTACAATTTAGTGTGCGCTCTGGGGGTGGTCCATAATTAAACACTGGGGATCATTCCCCCATCAGGTCTCAGCTGATCTGCTGGTCAAGGGCAGCTGAAGAAGTAATTACCAAGGAAATTGAAAAGCTGGTGGTGCAAGAGATGATTGAACCATCAAAGAGTGCATGGTACCTGCCTGTTCTAATTGTATTTATTCGAGGTAAGCCAACCAGGGGATGGACATTACCAAAACTAAAACTAAAAACTAACATAACTAACTGATTCAAACAAAATGCCCAAATAAGCGGATAGAATGAAACACACCAAAAAACAACCAACCAGGTGGAGAGCAGAAACTGCTTATCCCTCCATGGTGGAAGGGGAGAGGGGATGGGGGGCTCATCTTCAGCAGCAGCTTTTTTTAGTACTAGATGGTCCCACAGCAGCTTTTTCATCCCAGAGTAGGGTACGTGTCAAGGAAGATAGTAATGGCATCAGGGCATTGGCAGCATGTGGTTCAATATTACTAATGATTAGTATTTCATGTAAATTGCCAGCTAGGAAAATGGCACTGATATATTTGGCTAAAGCTTTTTGGCTTTAATGTGGGCTTTTGGAAGTTTAACAAATGTTGCAATATTGGTTTGGTTAATCTTAGCTTTAGGATTTCATGCTACAGTTACTTTATTCTGGATAGATTCGTTGACGTTTTTGTGCAATTGATTAACTGTGATTTTGCTTTTTGGGATGAGTGCTGGGGGGATAACAGGAGGGGGAGTACCTCCTATGAGCATCGCTACTGATTTGGCAACATATTTGTGGAGGGGACAACAATCAGGTGTTGCAGCTGCTTCAACTGCAAGCTGGTGGTCACTGCAAAATGATTTTGCATTTGGCTGTGGGGCATATAAATGAGGTGGGTATTTGGCATCCCATTCTACATTAACAAACTTTTCTATTTGCAGAGATTATTCTTCAATGAGATTACCTGATTCATCAATTACAGACAATAAATCCCATGTGCTCTGGTTGAATTGAATTGGGGAATTGGCATATGGTTGAGGTTTGGTTGATTCGTTGGAGGAAGCATGGGATTAAACTGGGGTCCAAACCAGTGCTTGATTGGAGGAATCATGTGTGGCACTGGGGCAAGGAGGAGGCTGATTGGTGGCTGCAGGTGCAGCTGCAGCGTCAGGCTTTGGGGGAGGGGGAGGTAGGATTGTGCCCCATGCTGGAACTGGCACAGGTGGGTGGCAGATTAAAGTTTTTGCAGGCGAATAATCTGAGCTGTCAGGAGTAGCTAAGGAGGGGCACTTGCATTTTGAGCAGTCTAACTCGAAACAGGATGGGCATATTGTTGAGAATTTTTTATTCTCAATAAGAGGTGACTCCATTAGTGTGCCAGGCAAACTGTATGAAGACTGCTGGCCCTTGCTTTTTCAAAATCATTGGCGACCTTTCCCTAAAATTTTCAGGGCAACCCACCAACCCAGCAGACCAAACAACTTCTCCTTTTGATGCTTGACCACTCGTTATGGCTCAGAGGTCCTCTTTGGGACTTGTCCAATGATTGTGGTTCAGCGGCCTCTATTGACTCCCTCAAGTTTTCTCCCCTTCAATCTTTCCAGTATATCATTGTGGCTTCTAGTTGCCCTAGTTCTCTTGGGGTTTCCATCTAGTTCAAGGTTGGGAGTTGGTTGCACCGACCACTCCAGGTGTTTTAACCCAGCACCTAACCTCTGGGGATCTTGAGTCCCACCTCTACAAGCTAAGCTAACCACTATTAACTAAAATTTAATAAAGTAGGTAAAGGAAGGTATTTTATTAGAATAAAAATTCAGCCCTTAGAAGGATGGCCAAAATATGAATAGTCTGATCATACTGGTGTATAATTATCACAAGGAATATAATGGGGAATAGGGGTGTGGAGGTTATGAAATACTTGAGGCAGCATCAGTGGCAGTTGGTTTACAAAAGGCTATATTATATAATATTCTTCAGCTTATAAGTAATTGATTGCATTCATTAGATATAGTATATATATATATCACATCTGAGGCAGTCTCTTGATGTGTTTCAATTTAACTTTAAATGGATTTGCTACACTCCTGCTCACATCCTATTGTGGTCTCAGATTGACAATCAATCAACTTGTCAATTTAAAGCTTTTCAGTTTTCATCAATTCAGCAATGATTTGATTCTCAAAAAGGTAATCCAATTGGTAAATTCATCTTGTAATAAGTTCATGTCAATAATTACAATCCACTCGCCATTAGATTGGAAGATCAACTCTCAACCTTGTAAGCATAAATCCTAGATAAGCAAGATCTAATCATTGACTCAACCTTAAAGTTAATCCAGAGCTTATTCCATATCCAAGACTAACATCAACTAGGAATAAAATCTCAACCTTTTATCCACCCTCCCTCAACGTGGGCCCAAAACGGATGGTCAGGGGCAGAAGAGATGACAGCGCGGGGGAATTGACACAGCAATTTTACTAAATTCAGGGCTGATTGTGGCATACACCCGAGGCCCAGCAAGGCGTGTGGCCCCATTTGGGACCACAAGTTGTATGTTGAGGTTGGAGCCATAGGCTGCCAAACTGTCCAGCAGCTCCTGGTGGAACACTTCATGGGGGAGGTGGGTGGGCAAACCAGCAAAATGGACCACCAAAGTGGTGTCCTCTGGGAGCTGGGTCCAAATTGTGGAAATAGGGGTACCCTGGAATACCAGGGGCACAGTTGCCTCAGTGGCAGCGTCAGCTTCACAGGTGAAGCTGAAATCAAAATACCCCTTATAGGGGCGGAAATCTATGAATCTGTCAGGAATCATCACCTCCTGAGCTTTTTAATAATAGCTTGGTCATGGTAAAATAAGAGTTTCCCATAGTCAACCATAAGGCCAAAACGTATGTTGCTCCAGGGGAGCATTAGGGGGAAGTGAGGTACCACTTAGGTACAAGCAAGGTGGGTGTCAAGATCCTTTGGAGGAACAAATCGTCCTAGGGGTTTGGTATGACTGGGTGAGCCAGTCCAAACGCGTTTTCCTGCTGGATGGAAAATGGTGGGAGGAATTTCGCCGCTGCCCCACACTGGAGCAGCTGGCAGAGAATCCGAGGACATTGGAGCAAAACTACAGCAGGCGATTTAGATTTACTTTCTTTTTCCATATAATCTGCTTTGAAAGTTACGCCAAGTGGAAAGAGAGTACCTGTTCTAATTGTAAAAAAGAAGGATGGTACCAACCTAATAGTGAGAGACTTCTAGAAGCTCACTAGTATCACCAAAAGGACTTGTACCCCTTGCCACAGAGTGATGATGCTTTGTATCATTTAGGGGGAGCTTGTTACAACTCAGCGATGATTTGATATTGGGTTACTGGAAAATTGAGTTGCCCACAGTGAAACAGGAGAAATGCTCTATAATTACGTCTAAGGGCATTTTCAACAGACACGAATGCCTCAAGGGCTGTGTAATGCCTTGGATAAGTTCCAATGGGCTATAGACACCATCCTTGGTGACCTGAAGCTGTCGCGCATTCTCAGTTACCTTGACAATATCAATCTTTTTTCCCAAACATTTTCTAAGCACCTTACCCATTTGGAGGAGGTATTCTGCCATCTTGCTGAGGCCAACATCAATATTAAGCCCCATAAATGCCACTTCTTCAAGGACCAACTGAAGTACCTTTGGTTTGTGGTAGACATGAAGAGGCATAAACTTCAGCCAGCTAAGGTGAATGTTATCCAGATAATGATCCCACCGAGAAGTAAATGTAATGTACAGGTATTTTTGGGGATGGTTGGTTACTACCAGCACTTTAAGCCCAACTTCAGCTGTATTGGAGCTCTGCTGTTATCATTACTAAAAAATCATGCCATGCTTGAATGGATGGCTGCCAACAATTCTCCTTTAATACTTCAGATGGCGTTAATCAGTGCTCCAGTGCTACACTATCCAATTTTTGATAAAGAGTTTATTAAGGATGGTTAGCCTATCAGTTAAAACTGCTTTCACTCTAGTGCAGGTTTGAGTTTGAAACCTGTACTGGCTAAAAAATTCTTGGTGTGGTATATTTGTCGCAAGGTTGACCCACCTCAAATATTAGATATAGAGATTATCATTTAAATGGATGCATCTCTTTTCATTGTTGGGGCTGTACTATCCCAAAAGGATAAAAGGGGGAGGAGCACCCAGTTGCATACTGCAGTTGAAGCCTGGACTGCAATGAACGCAATTATACCATTACCAAGCAAGAGCGCTTAGCAGTGATCTATGCATATATTAGCAATTCAGGGTGTACTTGCATGGAGTGAAGTTTAAAGTAGTAATCGTCATTCTTCATTACGCTGGTTGCAAAATCTCAGAGAGTCTGAAGGGTGACTGGCCGATGGGGTTTCAAACTGCAGGCTTACAATTTTGGGACAATTCACCAACCTGGAGCCAAACACCAAAATGCAGATTGCTTATTGAGATTACCAACAATTGCTGTTACAACGGAGATGAGCTATGTAATGTGTGACTGTTGAATGGTTGACTGGAACTAAATTGTCGGGTAATTTGATAGGGAAAAATAATAATATTAGCTGATGCTAATTTATTATTTATTTTATTGAAATTATTATTGATTATGGACCAAAAATATCATAAGTATATCCAAACTTGGGTTCCGTGGCCTAGTGATTTCACTTAATATATTTTGATTATGATGACATGGGCCTGGTGGCTTTGTTGGTTAAGTCAGACTTCTTAATAGTTAACTTTATGACCCGGGCTTGTGAACTTTGTTAGTCTATGTTAAAATTAGTTTAATGACTATTGATATTTTGATCAAATTAATTTCTAATTAGTGGTACAATCTGCCTTGGTATGTGCTTCCAATTGCTTGAGAGGAGCATCAGTTCAGTTATTTGCAGATGCGTCATAAATGCTGCCTTGAGATATTTAAAAGTTTGACATTGACCCTGAGGCGATGTTAGATGCCCCAGAGTCAAAAGGATTGTAGACCCTCAGATGAACTTATTATGGGTTCCTCTGGTTAAGTGCCATTGGAAAATGAGGCGTCATGGGTAAGACGTTTTAACATCAAACCCTATAAATTATCTTCAAGTTGATTAATAATACACAATCGTTTATTACTACAAGTTCATAGTTTAATATACAAGTTTTTAATTATTGTTTTACATTGTATTAAGTTGAGATTTTACTGGGATCAGAAGGATCAGGGCAGCGAGCCTTTGTCCAAGTAACTAAAGAAAAATAAAGCTTCAAATTGCCATTTTCAAGGAGTTTATATCTTGACTATTGTCACCATCTGGTATATTGTCTCTATACAATAGATGCTTGAAACTCCAATTTATCCCAGAAGAAGAACCAGCCCATCTGAAGTAGGCTAAAACTTTAACAAGTGGCGCTCATGGCTGAGAAATGCAGATGGTGACAACGCCAAACAGGGGAGCAACCCATGGCTTTATCAATTTCTCACAAGGATGACTTTATAAAATTGAAAGACTCAGCGGACATAATGAGTCATAAAATTAGTAATCTCACTGAAGAAGTTACTTTTATTAATAGGGCAAATAATGCTCTACATAAAGAAGTGAATGTTTTTTAGAGAATAATTAAAGAAAACAGATCAAGTGATTTCTGCTCTTCAATTGCAAATGACCAATCTGAATGAGAAAATTGCAATATTGAAGGATTTTCAAAGCCAGCACGCCCAAAGCAATTCTACTGACAGTGATGCCTCTGAACATTATGAGATTACTTCTGGGCCACATCAGCAATTGTCACATAGAATGGTTACTTTAGCCAATCCAAGTTTCTCTAACCGTGGTGTGGCACCTATTCGCCCTGATACGCCTGGTTCAAGCCAGCAGAGAAGTAATCACAATACTTATGAGCAGTAGAATGATAATTACAAACTGGCAAACCTGCCTGCTTATAATAAGAATGGAAATATAGCCACTATTATCAAACGCTTTGAAATGGCCATGTATGGGGCCAATGACCGTAACAAAGCGGCCACTATGATCAACTGCTTAGATGAATAGAGTATCAAGTTAATTATGCCTCATTTGGATGAAAAACCAACCTATGATGAAGTCAAAGGGAAAGTGCTTCATGAATTTGGAGGTCCTGAACGAATGTCAACTAGAAAATCCAAATTCACTAACATCAGCTTTAGGAAAGATGAAACAATTGATGATTTTGCAGATTTATTCTATTGTGAAGCTCAAGTTCTCCTAGGCACAAAGGCTATGATCTAATTGATGCTAAGATTGCATTACAATATGCAGTACAACCTTACTAAAATTTGTCAAGCACCTTGTTGCCTTCTTTTATGCAAAATCTTGCTACGTCCAAATTGGTTAATTATCTGCACGGATGCTCATAAAATTATGGCTCTCAATACTGGATATGGATCAGGACCTGCTGCCTCTGCTGGAAAACCCTACAATACTAATAATACAGAGTGATCCACCTGTGAAACCCGAGAAAATCTCAAATACAAGGGCCTCACGCCTTTAAATGATATTAATTGCTTTAACTGCAATTGTAAAAGACACAATGCTTCCCAATGCCATCAGAATAGTGTTAATGTAGTCCTTCCATATAACGCTCAGGTGGAGGGAAAAGAACAAGCACAATAGATGTGGGACTCTCTATTATGCCAAAAACACCAGTCTTACCTGATTGACAAAAAAACGCAGGCCATGTGACCTCAATTACCAGAGAAATGAATTCTATTATAGCACTAAATGAAGAAATTATAAGCATACATGCAGTAACATGCTCTCAGAGTAAGGTTGTTATACCTGAAGCCTCTGAATTAGTTGCTAAACTGTATGTGCAAAAGATACTTGAGAATATTCCAGATGAGGGGCTGAGAAATGCAGCAGATAACCCAATCTTATAGGGGGTAAATATAGCTATGACAATTGATGTAAACATCAACAGATGTCTATGCATTAGAATATGCTGAAGCGTACTCTTAACTCTTTGGATTCTTCCCATATCCACTTAGTAAGCTCTATTGATTTTATTAAAATATGAAAATGGAAAATAGAAAATGAAAGAATATAAAACATAAAAAAGATAAAGATATAAAAAATAATAGTACTTATAAAAATGAAAATCAATAACAATTAGGAAAAATAAATTTAATTCATGAATTCTAAAGCCTCATCGCCACTGGGGCTAAATGACCCTTCTTTGGGAGGGGGAGGCGAGTGAGATCAAAGCCAAGAGGGCCAGTTTGGGTTCGCCAAGGATTGCTGGAGTTGCAGCAGGCGTAGAATTTGAACCTTTGGAAAATATTGAAGCATAGATGGTTGAACCAGCCTAAGAAACGAAGGCAAAACGCCTAAGCTAACTGTAACATGCAGCATGGAAGTGTAGATTTTAAGAAGAAAAGTTAATATAGGGCCAAAAGGTATTAACGTAGCATCATTTTCTAAAGGTCAATAAAGTGGATGTTGTGACTAAGGAAAAAGAATACCCTCTGCTTTTATCCAGTCATGGAGGGGGAAGTGTGGAATGGTTGATTGGACTTAAATTATCAGTAATTTAATAGGGAAATATAATAATGTTAGCTGATGTTATTTTATTATTTATTTTATTGAAATTATTAGTGATTATGGACCAAAAATATCATAAGTATATCCAAACTTGGGATCTGTGGCCTAGTGATTTCACTTAATATATTTTGATTATGATGACATGGGCCTGGTGGCTTTATTGGTTAAGTCAGACTTCTTAATAGTTAACTTTATGACCCGGGCTTGTGAACTTTGTTAGTCTATGTTAAAATTAGTTTAATGACTATTGATATTTTGATCAAATTAATTTCTAATTAGTGGTACAATCTGCCTTGGTATGTGCTTCCAATTGCTTGAGAGGAGCATCAGTTCAGTTATTTGCAGATGCGTCATAAATGCTGCCTTGAGATATTTAAAAGTTTGACATTGACCCTGAGGCGATGTTAGATGCCCCCAGAGTCAAAAGGATTGTAGACCCTCAGATGAACTTATTATGGGTTCCTCTGGTTAAGTGCCATTGGAAAATGAGGCGTCATGGGTAAGACGATTTAACATCAAACCCTATAAATTATCTTCAAGTTGATTAATAATACACAATCGTTTATTACTACAAGTTCATAGTTTAATATACAAGTTTTTAATTATTGTTTTACATTGTATTGAGTTGAGATTTTACTGGGATCAGAAGGATCAGGGCAGCGAGCTATTGTCCAAGTAATGAGAGAAGAATACAGCTTCAAAGTGTCTTTTTAAGGAGTTTATATATTGATTATTGTCACCATCTGGTATATTGTCTCTATACAATAGATGCTTGAAACTCCAATTTATCCCAGAAGAAGAACCAGCTCATCTGCAGTAGGCCAAAACTTTAACAATGATAAAATGCTCAGCGGCAGATATGACAACAAACTGCAAAAGGTCACAAAGGCACAAATGCAATGTGAGCTTATATATTCTAATGGAACAGTGAATTGTACAAACAAATTGGAAATTCTACAATGAATTTTATGCGACCCTTGGCACGGCTGTCAGGGATAATGAGTTTTAGACCACTTTTTTCTTTAAATTCTAAGACAAGAAAACCTAAAGGTCCTAGGTGCTGGATTATAATTAATTGATTTTTTTGTCCAGAAAGCCTTTCCTCAGGTTAACGTTCCTGAAGACATAAAATTCTAACTATTTTTTTCGCCCCTAAGTAATTTAGAGGTAGGCCAATTTTAACTTAAAAGATGGAAAAAAAGAGATAGTCAAGTTTATTGCTTAGAAGCATCGTTAAATGAAATTTTTCTTGGTCAATCTCCATGTGTACTAAACTAAGGTCTATTCTCATTTTCAATTTGGCAGTTTGGCGGCAGGTTGTTCATTTCTTGTCAAATGGGATTCTATTGCCACATAGATTGGGTTTAAACCATAATATTAAGACTTGAAATTAGTTGGGGAATGTACCCAATATTTAGAGGGCTGGAATTTTCTGGGGATTATCCCTGATAAGGGGTTTGGCTATATCAGGGATCAGGTTTAATTCCCGTTATCTGACTCATTAGATCTTTGATTCAGGTAGAATCCTAACAACGTTCCCTCTATATCTTGGCATAGGGGGAAAAACGGATGGAGAAAACAACTATGTATGTAATTTACTATGATATCCTGAACAAGCTCTACAATTGAGTGTTTGTTGCCCTGCTTATAAAAGACTTTGTAGGGCCCTGACAATTTGGTGCCCATTTGTTGTCACAATCTCCAGGCCAATGATGGTAGAAAAGGACTAAGTCATCCAGTTGGAAGTTATGCATGGGGTCATTCTTGTCATTAAATTGATTAGTTTCTATATAGTTGTAGCAGATAGGTTCTTGGAAGCCAGGGACTACAGTCAGATAATTCCATTGGCAATAATTTTCATAGTTAATTCAGGGGTTTTGGGGAGGCTTGGTCAAGCATAGCTTGTACTTTAGAAGGCAGCTGGGTATTTCTTCCATACAACGTTTAGAAGGGTAACATCTTAACTATTTGATGATAGCTGATTCTACAGGCCAGATAAGCATTAGGCAAATATTGGGTTAATGAAGGGGGTCAATCATAGACATTTTCCAAATGATTGCAGTTAGAGTACCATTTGCCCGCTCTACCATTCCATTGGTTGCAGTATGGTAGGGGTGGAGAATACCTGCATGGTGTAACAAATGGTATTAAGCCATTTGTTGCATTTTGATTAAGGTTTGGATTTTCCAGATCCAAATCAATTTGTTTAAAAAGATTTTTGGTGTTTGTCAGGTTCAGGCGCTGGGTTGTGCCTCGCCCAAACCATTGATTAGGCTCACAAGAGCCTAATCAATGGTTTGGGCGAGGCCCCAGAAGGGCGACCTTTAAGGTCGAGACCGCGCAATTCCAAACTTTGTTCAGAATTCTCTCTCTTTCTCTGGTGGCCTTGGGCCACCCTTACCTTATCTTACCTGATGATCCGCGCACAACAAGTTTTTGTCACATCAACAAAAACTTGGGTTTTTGGGGGTTTGATCTTCCTTGAATATCCTGTCTTTTCCTTGGTGTGTTTGCAGCATCAGATTATTGGGATCCTGTTCATCAGCAACTTTTTATTTGATAATAAATAAAATTAGGTTAATTCTGGGGTTTGCAACCTCACTTACCTATTTCATCTTTTTCTCGCTCTGAATTTCCCTAATTCCAAGGTTTACTACCTCAATAGTCCAGCTCACGCTGGACGTTCAGCGTGAATTGCGTCAAATTTAAGGTAAGATGGCGATCAGAAACTGGGACGTTTCTGACCGTAACACATGGCTCCCATCAATTCAGCTAAATACTTCACCAGTGATAATAAGAACTTTTTGTTCATTACTGAAAAGGATTATGTTAAGGCACCCATGTTGGGTGATAATCCAATTATATAAAAATGTGTTGGTAGCTTTTGCTGAAGCAGAGTGTAGTGATACAGCTTTGATCCATTTGTTTAAATGGTCATTTTTAGGAGGAGGAACTGATGACCTTTAGAGGCTCGAGGGAGAGGGCCCAATGCATCAATGCTAATAGTATGGAATGGTTCAAAGGGTAGAACCACTGGATGTCGTGATTGAGGATTAGGTCTGGCTTGACTTTTGCATACCAAGCAGGACTCTAATACATTCTGGATTGAAACAAGCATTCATTACCAGTAACATTGGTTCTTAAGCCATTGATAGGTCTTCCAATTTCCCTGTGGCTGACTTGCCAATGTCCCTCTAATATGATGTCATTTTGAGCTGAAGGTTGTACATAGGGAACCTATTTTTTTGGACTCAAGTTTGTACAATTACTGTTTTTGACTTCAAGATTTACCGATTTTTTGGCTAATTACTTTTGAAGGGTCAGGGATTTTTCCTTCCATAAATGCAATTGTGTTAGGAGATTGTAGAGTCAATCCTCTTCAGGGTCAATTGAAGTTAATATGGGAAGCCAGGATAGGCAATCCGCTTTTTGGTGCATGGTACCTGGCCTATGAATGATGGAAAAGTCAAAGTTTTGAAGTTTTAACGCCTATTGGCTAATCTCCCATTGGGGTCCTTCATTTGCTTTAGCCATTGTAAGGGCATGGTCAGTAATTATGGTGAAATGTTTCCCATATAAGTAAGGTAGTAAATGCTTAATAGCCAGTAGCACCACCAAGCTTCACGTTCCATAATGCTATAGTTGTATTTGGCTCTGGTTAGGGTTTTGCTATAGTAGGTGATAGGATGCTCCACTAAGTTTTTGTCTTGCTGAGATAGTATAGCCCCAATGTTTATATTGCTAGCATTATTAAAGAGGAGAAAGGGTTCTTTGAAATTTGGATTAATAAGTACTAGAGAGTGAGAGAGAGAGACATAGCAAGTCAAAGACCTTCTGTTGCTCTAATTTTTCTGGAAGGGTATCCCTTTCTTCAATAAATACACTAGAGGTTTGGAGGTTTCAGCAAAGTGGTATTTAACCTGGTAATAAAATACCATCATTTATAAGAAAACTTGCAAGCCTTGTAAGGATTTGAAGGGACATCTGAGCAATGGCCAGGACCTTTTCATCTATTGGGGATATTCCAGCTTTACTTACCTTATGCTTAAAAAATTATTTAACTTTGAGAGAAAGAGAATTTTGATGGCTATAGTTTCAATAAAGGTCGCTTAACCGCTGAAAGTCTTTCCTGAGGTGATCTAGGTGCTCAGTAAAGGTTCTCGAAAAATATTAATACCATCAAAATAAATTATCACACAGGAGCATGTTGAATCGCCTAAGATTCTATCCATGGCGTTTTGGAAGGTAGCAGTGGCGTTACATAGCCCCTGAGGCATTTGAGTGGGCTCAAATAGTCCTTTACTTGAGATGAGAGCTCATTTTCACGATCTTTCAATGATAAATGGACTAGCTAGTATCCGCTGGCAAGATCCATAGAAGAAATAGTGGGATCCCAACATCAAGATAAGGAATCATCTATACGTTGCAGAGGATAGCTATCTTTTTCTGTGATAGAATTGAGGTGGCAATAATCAATGACAACATGATGGCCACCATCCTTCTTCCAAATTGATAAGAGTGTGAAAGCCCATTATATTAGAAGGATGTTGGGATTTTTGCCCATATTCCCAGCCTGCTAGATTACCTGGTGTTGCTAGGGGAAAATTCCCTAAGGCGAAGTGAACCAGAAATCGGTTGGACCAAGTTTCAGAGGAACTACATCTGGGGGGATTTTGGGATATTTGTCTGGTCATATTTATTGAAGATCAATCCGGATGAATACCTAAGATCTCATCAGGTGGAGTTTCCAACAAAATAGGGGCATCTGATAGTGATTTTTATCTGGTGTACCAATTAGGATCAGTCAGGTTTCATCACCAACTGATTGGGAAGGAATAGCGAGTTGTGAGGCGAGTGAGGCCACCTGCAATTGGCAAATTGATTCGTTGGTGAGTGACCTGCCATAATGGGTAATAAGTACCATTAACTAAGCAGGTCACTAGCCAATTATGGTTGGTTTGCTTAGATTGAGAGGAAAACGTTAGGGACACATTTACAACTCTTTCTGTTTAAGGTCTTAAGGATGTCCAATGACGGAATCCTAGCCAGGATGGGGAAGACCATCGCTGCCAAGACGAGGAAGGGTAATTCAATGGAAATGGCTGCCGTTTCATTGAAGAGGTGTCAACTGAGGGTTAGATGGCTGAATCCCCTATAAATTTCCTAGGATTCACTATAATAAAGGATATAGATAAAAACAGATACAAATTAATACATTAGAACATTATTAGTTTTATTGTAGATTTGGTTATAGTTATACTATCAGCATACAGTGTGAAGTTCTATCTCAAGAATATTATTGCAGAAGGCAATAATTGGTAGACTCTTAGAAGAAGAGTAGAGATCTGATTGAGGATCTAGAGACAAAGGGAATCACGACTAGAGGATCGCTGCCAAATGTGTGTTGGGCTGAAGAAAACTGTCATCAGAGGATCTTGACATAGATCAAGTGGACAGTAATATAGGGAATGAATCCCTACAAGTACAACTATTGAGTATTTGATTGCAAATACTGGCCAAAGCGTTGGGCCAGAAAATAGTCCTAACTCAACTACAGATAATAGTCTCCATACTATTATCAGATCATATATTCTTACAACGCGAGGTGCACAAGGAAATGTACCTGTGCAGTAAAAAGATTACTAGAGTTGACAACCAATAATCAACTCCTTAAGTAAATTTTTACAAGATGGTGCTCACTACAGGGGGTAGTTGAGTAGAAGAATCTATCAATTATGTTGTACAAAGAAGATGTTTCCTATTTTAGAAATATGTTACTGAAGGAAGTAATAAAGATAGAACGTGAAGAGGATCACGTTCAGTGGCGTTCACCCAGCTCAGCAGTGGAGCTCTTAGTGAAGCAAAATGAAGATACTTAAGTTCAGGGAAAAGGACTTGCAGCCTAGATATGGAACTATCTAGTGCTGCAAGGAAACCAGTTCCACCAGAAATCTACTTAAGATGAAGAGTATCAGTAGGGCCAACTTGGGTTGAAATTTGGCCCGCTGTAAATAGTCCTAAGGAACAGCAGGATCAACTCAGGTTGAAATTGGATCCGCTTTGTATATTCCTGAGGAGTGAGTGTTTAGATGAGGCATTGGACATTATAAGAAGCAATCAATCCAGATAATTGGATTGCCATAACAATGAAGAGATGATGTCAAAATAGGAAATATTTTGATTAAAGATAGTGGAGAAAATCATTTTATATAATAACACTCAATCACTGGTCAGAAGTTGCTGGAGACGAGTTCATTAATTCAGGAGAAAATGGATGAAGCTAACGAGGCCAGAATGACCTGTGTAATTAAGGATAGCCATGAAGGCTGAAAATCGTCTTCAGAGGAATTAACGAGCTGAACAATTGGACAAAACTGTTTGCTGATGAGATACAAAAATCTGAAAGCATCAGTTTGTTGAATAAGAGATGAAATTAGGGCCTGATGGACGAATTTACAGTCGGGATTAAAGGCCTAATTCAGGAGAACTGCCCAAAGTCGGCAAGTATGGCCTATACATGAGAAGACAGCGCTGCTGGTCATATAGGGAGAAAGGTTAATACTAATTGGTAGTATTGAGCCTAAGAGAAGCAAAATTGCAATGTCCCTAGAGGACCTCTGAACCATTAAATGGTTATTTCCTGAGATTTTGGTCAAGTCCCAGAAGGGGACCACTGAACCAAATGGTTGGTTATATCTTAAGAGGATAAGATTTTGAACCATGATAACTGGTAGGCTTAAGTACCCAGGTCCCAGTTAGGATGAAGGGGAAAGAAGGACCTCTGAGCCTTTTTGTAGGTTGCAAGTCCCATTGCAAAAGAAAAATACAAAAAAAATATATAAAATATTAAAATATCGATTTTATGGTCTATGAGTTCAGACCTAAGAAGTGACAAGAAATCCTGACAGCCAAATGGAGGAAATTTTACCCTTGATGAGATAAAATTATCAGCTGGGGTAGCTGAAAAGTATCAACCATTGGTTGATTAAGAGCAAATAGCTGATCTGTTGGAAGGCCAGCAAAAGGAGATGCTCAAATTATTAAGTATCGGAGAAATTTCACCCAAAGATGACCAGGAAATTAGGATACACATGAAGTGAATTGCAAGGTCAATAATGGGGAAATCTGCCTATCAGGCTGAATTGAGACAATTCTACGATTTAGGGTCTCTCAATGAAATAGGATTACCGGCTGGAGCAGCCAAAAGCATCAACCTATTAGTTGATCAAGAGCAGCTCGCAGATCTGCCAGAAGGGCAGAAGGAGGAGGTGCTCAAAATATTTGAGAGATATTGGGTAGTGTTTGCTCAGGATGACCATGATTTGGGATGCGCACGAGACAAAATTCACAAGGTTGACACTGAGGAAAACCTACCCATAAGGATGAGACTGATCTGAAGATCAAAAGCTGCCAAAGCGGTAGTGGAAGATGAGATCAGTAAACTAGTGAAGCATGGGCTTCTAGATCCGTCGTCAAGTCCCTGGGCAAGTCCAATTCTGATTGTAAAGAAAAAATGGATTGAACCAGGTAGTGATTGACTATTGGGGGCTGAATAAAATTATAAAGAAGGATTTGTATCCCCTACCGAGGATCAATGATGCGCTGGATTGATTAGGAGAAGCGAAGTATTTCTACACAATGGACCTAATCTCAGGATACTGGAAGATCGATCTTCCAAAAAAACCAAGAAAAATGTGAGATTTTCACCGCACAGGGGTTATAACAGCTGACTAGGATGCCCCAGGGTCTTTGTAATGCGCCTGCAACGTTTCAGAGGGCCATGGACGTGATATTGAGAGACCTGAAGTTGTCATGCATACTGGTATATCTGGATGATATCAATGTGTATAGTAGAACATTTACTGATTACCTCCAACACTTGGAAGAAGTTTTTAAGAGACTGTCCGTGGCTAACTTGAAGATTAAGTCATGGAAGTGCCACTTCTTCAAGAAGGAGCTTGAATACCTGGGATTTGTGATTGATGCAAATGGATTGCAGCCGCAACCCCAGAAGATAGAAGCTATTGAGCGCATGGCTGTACCAAAGAGTGTCCAAGACATCCAAGTATTCCTTGGGATGGTTGGATACTACAGAAGATTTATTTGGGACTTTGCCCAAATAGCTAAGCCTTTGTTTCATTTATTAAAGGATCCTAAAAAGGATTTGTATGGAATGAAGAGGCCCAGGACTCCTTCTATGAATTACGCTAGTATATGACAAATTCGCCGATCCTAAAATATCTAAATTTCAATCAGGAATTTATTATTCAAACTGATGATTCATTGATGGCAATTGGCGCCATACTGAGCCAAGTAGATGAACTTGGGGACGAACATCCAGTGGCGTATGTGAGCTGGACACTATCAGCCACTGAGAGGAATTACACCATGACTGAGAGTGAATGCCTTGCGGTCATTTATGCCTGTAAGCAGTTTTGGGTGTATGTCCATGGAATGCACTTTAAGGTGGTGACAGACCTTTATTTGCTGCATTGGCTGCACAATTTATGGGAACCTGAAGGACAACTGGCCTGATGGGTACTTAAGCTTCAGGCTTACAATTATGAGATAGTTCACTGAGCGGGGGCTTCTCACCAGATGTGGATGGCTTATTGCGGTTACTAATGGTCCAGTTGGTATACCCGCAGGCGGATGAGCTATTCCAGAGAATGGTTGAAGGAAAAAGTGAGTACGAGCCTTGAGAAATCCAAGGTGCACTTTGAAAAGTGATGGAAAACACCAAGATCATGGATGTACAAGTATTCAAGATGATAAATGGGAAAAGGCTATTATTTCTGAAACCGTTGGAAAGAGCAGCAATAGTTCAAGCTGCTCATAAGGTTGTCAGGCATGGAGGCCTGAGAAAAACAACTGATCATATTTTCCAGTATTATTACTGGGAATCAATTAACTACAATGTTGCGGATCATCTGGCTTGTTGCGTGGAATGCCAATTGCATAACCCACACAAGAATACAACTGGATACTGACTGGTTTGACCTGGATTTGAATGGTACATTGTGTCCATCAACATGATGGGACCTCTGGTGATGAGCACAGGAGGAGTGAAGTACATCATAGTAGCCATCAACCATCTGACAAGATGGGTCAAAATGAAAGCCCTAACTAAAGTTGATGCTAACAGTACTGCGAGATTCATCCTGGATCAAGTAGTATACCAGCATGGATGTCCACAAGTTATACTGAGCGATAATGTGACCAACTCCACATCTCATGTGATCCCAAGGCTAAACAAAATAATGGGGATCTGGGGAGTTATGTCAGAACCATACTGGCTGGAGACAAACGGACTAGTAGAACAGGTCAATGGGATGCTGGCTGCGACGCTGAGGAAGCTAGTCACAGGGAGAACTTCCACGTGGGGAATGTACCTGAGTTCAGTGACGTTTGCCTACAACATCAGTCATCATACGGCGATGAGAAAGATGCCATTTGAATTATTATATGGAAGAAAGGCCGCGTTGCCACCGATATCATATTTGGTAATAGAACCTACGTTGGGGATGAGTACTAAACAATACCTAAACCACTTGATGAGTATCCTGATTGATATGCAATTTCAAGTATTTGATACTACCTTAAAGAAAAGGATACAAGAGAAATTGACAGATGATAAGAACTGACCGTCATTAGAAGAATATTGAATAGGAGAAAGAGTTGCCTATTGCAATATGCATGGTTTCAGACGAAGAAACAAATTGGATTCATTATGGTTGGGTCCATTTGAAGTAATCACCAAGATGGTGACCGATGCTTACTTCATCAAGAATCTCTTGGATGGAAGAGTAGTAAATTGAGTCCACACTAAGTATCTAAAGCATTGGATCAAGAAAAAAAAGAAAAAGAGTTTCCAAAGAACCAATGAACCAATAAGTTGGTCATGTCCTGATGATTAGGTCAAGTCCAAAAAAAGGACCCCTAACCAATCTAGAAGGTTAAGTCCAAAAAAGGACCTCTGAACCATAGAAAACTGGTAGGTTTAAGTGCCCAGTATCCAGTTTGGGGGAAAAGAAGGACCTCTGAACTGAGACAAGGTCAAGTCCCATTAGAAAAAAAGGAAATAAAAATAAAAAAATTGATAAAAGATATTGGAAAAAAAGATTTTTAAATTTATAGAAAAAAACCAATATATTCATATAGATTTTATTTTTTTGGTCATCCTCAGTATGGGGATGATTCCACCTATGTCGCCTCTTGGGGGAGGGAGGATGAATCGCGGTAGGAAGAAATAGCCCATTGAAATCAATATGCAATTATCATTTGCAAGGGCGAGACCTACACAAAACCACATTCATTGAGAAGACGCCAAGCCCTGAGAGAACGCGACTAGGGGAAGGGAAATTAATATGTTGGAAGAAGCCAATTATAAAACCCTGGAGCGGGGAGGAAAACAGCAATATAGGAAGAGGCAATTGGTGAATAACCCTGAGTAATCCTGATAAGGAACTGGTGCTGGAAGATTTGTCTTGAGTGCCTGCTGACAGGCCTCATCAAGAACACCGGACATGTGAGCTGGCAGCGAAGAAGGAATACTTGAGGGGGGTTGTCAAATCATGCCCCTTATTAATGCTATCAATGGAAGATAGCAATGAGAAGCTCCAGAGAAGAGGTAGTCATGTAAAGAGTGGATTGCATCTTGTAAATGATGACTATGGGCTTCACGGAAGCTGAAGCTGAACAACTGATGGAAGCCAAGCGAGGCTGGAAGCTTTGTCAACCAACTTTGAAGAACTTGATCAGTAAAGCGTAAAGCCTAAGCAGCAGTATCCCAATCCAGAAGGTTGTCCAGATCAGAGGGATTCAGCGCTAATGTCAACGCCTCAGTAACCTGGGCCCAAAGTTCAGCGTAGGGGAGCTCAAAATGTATGCTGTTCCTGATTGAAAGCTCAGAAACCAGCACAGTGGGTTGGTAGAATTGCCCAAGTCAGAAGAGGAACTCAGGGAGCAAATCCAAACTGGCCAATAATGAACAATCCAAAGTGGCTGGCATAACCTCCAGAGCATTGATGATGATGTTTGGAGCATCAGCAAAAGGAAGAAATTCAGGAGGGTTTTAAAGTCCAACTCAGGGATTGACTGCAAGGGAAGAGTTGGCCGAGAGTTGTTTAAAACAATGACCAGCCTAGTTTCAGAGGGATTAGTTACCATTTCTGGTATTTCGATGGAAGGACTAGCCACCTGTGCCAGACTAGGCATATGAGTCCTGGAAGGACTATAGAATAGGTTCCATCAAGCATCCCGACTCATCTGCTGGAAGAGGCGGAGGACTGAATCTGACAGACTGTTAAGAAGTTGCTGATAGCGGGATTCTGAGCTTGACATATGAGCAGGATTAGAGGGGGGATGTCAGACTTATATAGAAGTTGACATTATGCACTCTATAATTCATTAGTCTCCAATTTTGGGAAATTAAGATTGAAAAAACCATAAAATAAGCTTTCCAAGGGAAGAGTTAATAATGACTTACAGCCAAGAGGTTATGAGTGAAATAATGAGGGCTTTAGAAGTAGGTATTCTTAATCAAGCCACAAAACAACCATTGATAGCAAGAGTCTTTTGTCTAGGATGAGGAGAGAATCAGAAATTCAAGGATGCCAGATCAAGAATCCTGAATATGACAGCAGGTCATATACCCTGACAGGGGGAAAACCAGATCCTGAGAATAATATCATCACAAGTAAATCGATCAGCCCAGCATGATAAGAGGTTGTGGGGACTGCACTCTGAGTAGGCGGTAGTGAGGAGGAAGAGGAGGAATGCTGTATGCAAAGGTCGTCCCAGGCAGCGTTGAGTATTGACGAGTGTACTCCGCTTGAACCAATGAAGTATTTGACCAGGTGTCCAAAGCGGTGTTCCAATGCCCCAGTCCTTTTCTTGCTGGAAATCTAGGTAAGAGGGGGATGTGTTGGGATTTTTGCCCATATTCCCAGCCTGCTAGATTACCTGGTGTTGCTAGGGGAAAATTCCCTAAAGCAAAGTGAATCAGAAATCAGTTGACCCTAATTTTGGAGGAACTACATTTGGGGGATTTTGGGATAATCGCCTGGTCATATCTGTCAGAGATTGATCCAGATGAATACCTAATATCTCATCGGGTGGAGCGGCTGATGAAACAGGGGCATCTGATAGTGATTAACTATCAGGTGTACCAATTGGGCCTGGTCAGGTTTCATCACTGACTGATTGGGAATGTATGGTGAGTTGCGAGGCGAGTGATGCCACCTGCAACTAGTGAATCGATTGGTTGATGAATTGACCTGCCATAATGGGTAAAAAGTCCCATTACCTAAGCAGGTCGCTAGCCAATTATGGTTGGGTCACTTGGATCAAGAGGAAAACGTTAGGGACACGTTTCCAACACTTTCTGTTTGAGTCTCGAGGATGTCCAATAATGGAATCCTAGCCAGGATGGGGAAGACCATCGCTGCCAAGACGAGGAAGGGTGATTCAACAGCAACAGCTGCCGTTTAATTGAAGAGGTGTCAACTGAGGGTTAGATGGCTGAGTCCCCTATAAATTTCTTAGGATTCACTATAATAAAGGATATAGATAAAAACAGATACAAATTAATACATTAGAACATTATTAGTTTTATTATAGATTTGGTTATAGTTAGACTATCAGCATCCAGTGTGAAGTTCCATCTCAAGAATATTATTGCAGAAGGCAATAATTGGTAGACTCTTAGAAGAAAAGTAGAGATCCGAGCGGGGATCTAGAGATGAAGGGAATCATGACTAGGGGATCACTGCTGACTGTGTGTTGGGCCGAAGGAAACTGTCATCAGAGGATCTTGACGAAGATTGAGTGGACAGTAATATAGGGAATGAATCCCTACGAGCACAGCTATATAGTATTTAATTGGTAATACTGGCCAAAGCATTGGGCCTGAAAATAGTTCTAACTCAACTATGGATAATAGTCTCCATACTATTCTTTTTTAGTACTAGATGGTGTCTCCATACTATTATCAAATCATATATTCTTACAACGCGAGGTGCACAAGGAAACTGAACCTGTGCAGTAATAATATTACTAGGGTTGACAACTGATAATCAAATTCTTAAGTAAATTTTTACATTTACAAGTTGGTGCTCACTACAGGGGTAGTTGAGTAAAGAATCTATTATAATGTCGTATAAAGAAGAACTATGCAAGCTGTGGGTTGTGATTGCCACTGTGAATCAGAATGCCTTAAACTCAGAGGACCATCAGGAGTTTGTGGCCTTGGAAGAATGAGTCGCCAAGGTGGAGGAAGGAGTAGAGAATGTAGCCAACTTCAGAAATGAGCTACTCAGCAAAGTAAACTTGTTGAAGAAGAAAGAAGGAGACCTCGTTTGAGAAAACCTATACTTGAAAATGGAGCAAGAAGTGGATTGCATTAATTTAAGAAAGTTCGGTGTAAATATTGAGAAATTAATCAAAGAAGTGGAGGAACTGAAAGCTCACAGATGTGCTTGTGAGCCCGATATGGCCAGCGATGCCAAAGAGAGAAGTCCTTGCACAATACTTGGGAAGTCAAATACCCTGAGGAATATACCACCCGCTTTCAATGCCATTTTTGGAGATAACG